>NCVS01002893.1:630-195560 GCA_003055095.1 Goniozus legneri
CCCCCTCGGCCCTCTTTCTCTTTTTCCCCTCTCTCTCTCTCTCTCAATCTGTCTCTCTCTCTCTCTCTCTCTCACGTTCTCTCTTATTTCGCGTTTAACGTACGATATCCGGTGCGCGTGCATCGCCGATATACATCGCGAATATTTTTTCAGCTCTCTCTTCCCTTTTCGTCAATACGCCCACTTGGGAGAGAAAAAAGGAGATCGGAGAATTCGCCGAGAATAGAAAATCGAGTTGTTCTTCTAATTTCGTAATTAAATTTGGGAGAATGCACCGGAAGGGTTGAATCGAAAATCTTCGGAGCGAGCGAGAGAAAGAAGCCTGACTCGATTCGGCGAGGAATAAAAGTCGCGCGGCCAAATGGGGTACGCGCTCGGATCTCATTTCGCTCTTTCTCGCTCTTTTCCGCTCGACCGGTACTTTCTGTCTTTATCTCGGAACGTAAACCGAGTGACAGAGGGTCGGTTGTCCGTGTATTTCGGGCGGCACGGGCCACTGCACTGCGCTGCCCCCACCCCGTCGCCGGAGTACCTGATGCACTCGCCTTCGACGCGTCTCAATCTGGCCGGTCGAAAATTTTGTTTTCGAGCAAAAAAAATTTGCCCTCGATTCTCCATACACGCGGTTCCGACGACGCGTTGCTTTTTTTCAACTTTTTATATGATTCTCTCAATTCTCAATTTTTCATAAAAAATATTACTATGGATTCAGAATAATTTCTGGAGTGAATTTCAGTGACACTCGTTAACTGAAGTAGTAGTATTTTTAATATTGTTATTATATTGTTATATTAAAACAACTTGTAATGTTCTAATATTCATTGAAACCATACCCTTAACGTGTACGATGAAATATTCACAATATCGACATATCTAAAATCATAGAAATGAACTAAATTTAATTATAGTGAAACCTAGATACTTTATATGTGAATGCAAATATCAAATTGGCCACAAACGGTACATCTTCTTCATAAAATAATAAATTTTTTATTTTACTCCTCGATGAATCAATCCTCAATTAATCTCCGATTAATAATTTTGACAAAAATGCGATCGTTGATTATTCATAATTTCCGACTCGCGCGTTATTCGAAGGCAGAAAGAATTCGGAGTGCGTCGCGTAAACGCCCTTGCGTACGATCCTCCGGGGCGATAACGCGCTCAACTCTCGGGGGGATCAAACGATCGCGAGGGCCTCGCTCAATTGCCGCGGTCACGTAAAACTCGACGAGAGAGAACGACGAGCGTACGATTTTAATTGAACGATACGAAATGATGATCGCGCGAGGCCACCGCGGAGGAAAAGACAATTCACGGCTCAATTTAGCCGGTTTACGTACGAAGATTCTCGAGAGCTCCGAGAAACTCCGCGCGGAATTGACGAAACGGAGGAATCAATGAGGATGAAATTTTTCTTCGTCGAACTCCACGACGGCTCTCGCCGATGAAAATTTGACGAAAAAGGAGCGATAGCGAATAAATTGCTCCGCGAATGAGTAAAATATCCCAGTGGAATAGTATAAACGTATTGTGAATAAAGATCAAAATAAAACTAATTAGGAAATGTAAAAAAATTTTCGCTTAAATTTCATTAGAACAAATTATTTTAGTACAAAAATTTGCAAGTTAAAAAATTACAAGAGTTTTAGTCTTTTTTATAAAATTTTGGCAAAGAATTTTTTCTAAGTTCTTTAAATAGACTGATTTTAACATAGAGGCAGTGAAGAACAATTTAATTAAAACAAAAATTCAACTTTAATCTGAAGGGAATTAAAAATTGATCGAATAAAGCCATAAAAACCCTAAAATTGGTCTGAAATGTGAATAATACTGGCAACAACAACATAATCAAACAAAATTAACTAAAAAATGATAAAAAATGTGAATTCGAGACATTAATTTTTTTGAGAGCATAGTGAATTTTTTTCTCTTTTCTCGTTAAACGGATGAAAAACGATCCACGGGTTACTAAAATATTCCCGCCCGTGAAAAATCGCCGGGAGAATAAAAATTTTCTCGAGCGTGAATTCAAGTCCGATATGGAAATTCATCGAGCGTGGGCACGCGCGTACCGCGAGCCGCGCGTCACTCAACTCGGTTTTAACCTGTCCGCCTCCGTGCGCCGTACGTTTTCCCCTCTCGTTAGCGGGGTATGCACACAGGCTCACCAAGTTCAACGCTCAAAGTCAGGGTTTGCGAGTTCTCTCTCTCTCTCTCTCTCTCTTTCTCCCTCTCGTCGTTTATTTTTCTTTATTCTAATATTAGCGGGAGGGAATTTCGCATAAGCCGGGGGCCCGAAAAACGCGCAGATCATCGGCAATGTTTTCTTCGTATTTTCCATCCTCCCCGTCCCGTGGACACGTTGACCCGTGACGTATGGAATCTCGACACGCAACACGATTCGCGGATGCGACCCCGGGGCCAATTGAACGGGTCGCGCTAACTATTTCGGGGTCTTCAACGCGAAACGCGCGATCAAGATTTGCGAAAAGGCGCGGGAAATGTGGGAGATTCTCTTCTTGCGTATGCGGGGGCTGAAAATGACTCGATTACTGATTATGTCGTCTAAAGCAATTTTTTTCTTCACTAGAAAAAAGTTATACAGAAGAAATTCTCCAGAATCGAGTCATTTTCTCTTTTGATTTAAGAAAATTAATATTCTTGGTTTGAAAAAAGAGATATTCTTGCTATTTGAGAAATAATTAATTCAAGAAGAAAAATTCTCAACTCGACAAAATAATTTTTAGTGATATGAAGAAAATATTTAGGTACTTGATACTCTCTTGAATCAAGTATATTAATCTTGATTCAGTCCTTTTATTCGGTGTACTATTTTTGGAACAAATTTTTATACAAACTATGAGAAACATTCTGAATGATGATGAGCTTTTTAACAAAAAATCTGTTTTTTGGGGCTGTATTTCGTTTCAGTTATAAGAGACACAATTTTTAAATTTTTTGAGTAAACTCAACGGCCCAAAGCAACACAAAATGAGCGCGATTCAGCACAATTTTTATTTTTTAAGAATTCGAAAATGGTGAGGCTAACATTTTGACTTCAGGAAATATTCTTCATTTTCGTTGCATTCCAACAAGAATTGTAAAAACTCGTCACCAAATTGGAGCACCCTAGACTGTAAAATCCTCGACACACGAGACGAGTGACTGAATTTCGTCAGACTCTTCGAATTCGATTGGCTAATGAAAAGCTGCATAACTCGAGGACCGTTCATCATAGAAGAAAAATAGAAGAGAGACGTTTCTCTTCGGTCGCACGATCCTCAAAAGCAGCTGAAGCAACAGCGCTATTTCCAAGACACCCTGTATTGTCGTTTCGAGATCCGTCGATCACTCAAAGTCCCCCGGCATCGTAATTCCCATTTTTCTTGCCGTCTTTTGTCGCAGCCGTCGGAGCGCTCGCGATTACGCCGACGAGCGAGCGAGATAAAACAAGGAGAAATATCGCGAAGAAAAACGAGGTAACAAATTACGCGGATAAGCGAGAACGTTTGAGTTTCTCGCGAGCGCTACGACGGATTATGATTAATTGTTCGATCGTCGCAATCTTCGCTGTCCACCCCCGCGTCGCTTTTCATGGAAATTCAAAGGAAAACCCGAGTGGAAACTTTTTCAAGTCTCCTTTTCCTCTCGATTTTTTTTTCAGTTTATTCGATTTTTCAGTCGCGATTTTCGCAAGCAGGCCGCAAATAAATACAAAGTTCGAGTACAAATACCAAATGATACAACTAGAAAACCACACAGATTTTCGATCGCTTTTCACGAAAATTCAAAGGAAAACTCGAGTAAAGATTTTTCCAGATCTCCTTTCTTCTCATATTTTTCGTATTGTTTCATGTTAGGTATCATACATTTATTCAATTTTTCAGTAACAATTTTCCCAGATAGACCGATTTTTCAGTTGCAAATACAAAATTCGGGTTCAAATACCGAACGACTCGACTGAGAAAACCGTTTGGATTCGGACAAAAATCCGATCGAATTTTTCACGTCTCGCGGACGCGGTGAGAGCTCCGCAATGACGCGCGAACGCATGCGTCACGTTAATCTCGCGTTTAATTAATTCGCCTCGGCCGCGCACGAGAGAGCGGTACGTTCACCCGTCCGGCCATAAATCTCGATCGCGCCGCGCGTCTCGGTGTCGCAGCGCGCGCCGATTCTTTTTTCCCCCCTCGGCTGCTCGAGAGTCTCGTCCTCGCGCGCCGCGATCTTTCGTTTTCTCGTTTTTCGCGCTAGTCGCGCTTTTCCTCCGAAAAGAAAAAAAATCAACAAACGGAGAGAGATCTTCCGCGTGAGACCTGCCGAGAGCTCGCGTCCTGTTTCGCTAAAAAATCGGCTTATGTGGAAAACTCGATTTTCCGAAAATTTTCCGAGTCATCGAGGGCTCTTTAAAGATAAAAATGTCGAAGCTACTGAATATTAAACTCAAAACATTTAAGGGGACACTCATCATTTTCAAACGATCGTAACTCAAAAAATGATTGAATAGAATCGAGCAAGTGATTATGCTAAAAATGTAAATTCAAATTTGAAAATGATCACTTTATTGATTAAATTTGATAATTTATGGCCAAGATACCATTTGAAAATGATTATTGCCCCTCAATAATTTTGTTAAAACTTTCAGCATCTTCTGCCACTGAAAATGAAAATTTCTTGAAGCTACTTAATATTTATTTGAAAATATAGAAATAAACATTTTGTTTGATGTAAATATTAAGTAAAATCAACAGATTTTTATTTTCAGATGATTAGAATTGATTCTATTAGATTTTTAGCCGATAATATTCATACCACTTTTCAGATACCCTGGATTATCTATCGAATCGTATCGCACGATTCGATAATTATTTCCAGCCGCGCACAATGCACAGTTACGGGGAAACGATAGGATTTCTGTAAATCGTGTTTCCGGGATTTTCGCGCGAGGAGAGGCATTTTCCACTGGGCACGTGGCTCGGCCGATCGGTATCGCTCGCTCGAACGCTCGAGGGCTGTGACTCAGCCGTTCTTGCCGTCATCGCGGAAGGCCCCCGTTTCCTATGTGTATATAGTTTGTATAAATCGATCGCGAATCGTCGCGAGCCGACGTATGATCGGGTTCTCGCGAGTCGTGAGAATCGGAACGAAGGGGCACGTGGGAAACTAGAAAGGCGGACGCGCGAGGAGAGCGAAAAGAAATGGAGTCCTCTCCACCAACGGGACTCGTCCTTGTAAATCATCCACGCACATAAATATATATTTTATACCCCGATTCGTATCGCGTACGGTCCGATTTTTCACTGCTAAACCGAGACAATTCGTTACTCGATTCGTATTTTTCCTTCTTTTTTTTACAGAAAATCTGTTTTTAATCGTAATTTAAAAATGGAACTTTTGAAAATTGTGCTCTATTTGTACTATTTTTTACGACACCCACAAAAAGATTGAAAAATATATTTAAAATACCTGACTTGTGGTTCTTGAATTGCTCTCTTTACCTATCTAGAGCCCAATAAAATATAACTCTGATTATAGAATATGAAATTTCAAAAAGTTTCTCGCTAGTTCCCACAGAACCCGAGTACTATATGTATGTGCAACCCCCTGCCGATACTGAATTTTTTTCTCAAATTCTCGGGGTTGTACATATAATAACCTGGTTGTGCGGGGACTTGCGAGAAAGTTTTCCGAAATCTTATATTCTTTAATTAGTTGCATTCAAATGAGCTCTGAACAATGAAGAGTCCAGGTTATTTAAAAGTAAATTCTTTTTATTTTTTTTTAAATTATTATTTAAAAATTACATTTAGATTTAAAAATTAATATTTTTTGTAATCGTACAATACAGTACAAATAGAATAAAGCCTGTACAATTTTTAAATTTTCGATTTTTCAAAAGTGGGAGAACATTATACACATGACGCGTACGAATTTATCGAAATTACAAATCGCGCGGGACTATTGTATCGTAACATGTAAATGTACGTCTGCGGTCGGCAGCTCGCGTATACATTATCAAGAATGCGCGAAAAGGAGAGAATTATATATGGAATGGAGTATTCCGCGAACAGTTCGCACGGTCCTTTATTTCCTCCCGGCCTTATTCCACTTCGGTAACCTTCTACATACACTAAATAAATTTTTACCCTCCTCGTAGAATGAGTTTCTATCTATACTAGCCAAACATCGTGACAATAATTTTTAAAGTTATAAAATATTTTGACGGTTCGATGAAATCGTTCAGTCTGACAAAATTGTCGAATCAATCAAAAAATTTCCACTCAAAATATTTTCTCAGCAATGTATGATTGTATATTTAATTGATTCAACGACATTTTTTTCTCAGTGTACAACTAACAGAAAAGGCCACTATGTTACCTCCCACTATTTTCAGTCTACCTACGCTCCGTTCGCCAAACACGAAAACTGTCGGTCTTTCGCGGAAAAGAGAGAACGGATTGCGCAACTCTGAGGAGCATCGACGATAGCGTCTTATCTTCTCGGTCGTTGAAAAACTGGTTCCCCGGAATCGTACTTGGTGAAAATAAACTTTCGAATAAAAAATCGTGGGAGAGATACTGCCAAATTGAGATTTGAAATCTAGCGAGCTTGGAAATATCGAAACACGAATCACAAATCGACTTGTGTGATTTTATAAAAATCACAAAAATTTTTCTTACTAACTGCCACAAATCTCTCTAAATAAAAAAAAAAAAAATTATTAGAGGGCAACTTAATTAGGCACGAACCGAGAAGCGCACGGCTCAATATTTTGGACAAACTCGACAAGATAAACCAGGAAAGAGAGATGAAATCGTTAACGAGTGAAAATAACACGGTTCTCTCACCGATTTTTTTTTCCCCCTCCCCGAACGTGTACGGGCGACCTTCGGCCGAGATCGGATCGCGGGTAATTCCTAGCGACGATTCTAACCGGCGATAAAATCTCGTAATAGGCGCCGATAACGAGAGTCGTGAAAATAGCGGTACACGCGGGGCCCGTCCCGATGAGGAGAAGGTCGACTCGTGTTATTTATTTATAAACATCCGCCGATGACAATCTCGTTGCATTGTCCTCGCGACGCGCGCTCTTTCTTCTTTTTCCGCGGCGACTTCGCCGAGAGAGCGACGTCCGTACGACACGAAAGACTGCCGTAACACGAGAGACATCGAAAATCCGGTCATCCTTGTACGCGTCGTCCGGTGATTTATCGTTCGCCCGCGTTCCGCTCGAACCCCGAGAGCGAGGGGAGACCTCTTCGAGAGTTGGAACGCGACGGACGCTCCTCTCGGTGCAACTTGGCTGCGAGGAGTTGCGAAAAGTTCGGATTTTTGATTGAGTTTTTATCGAGTTTCGGAGCGAGACTACTCGAATAACTAGGGTGGATGTACTCGGAGAAAAAAATACTAATATTCTCGTAACGTAATAATACACGTTACATACTAAATTTTTTATTTGTCGAAAATGAAAAATAAAATTTTCCTGGATCCAATTTTTCTTTTCACGTTGTATCAGTTATAGTTACTTTGATATTTATATTCACAAATAAAATATTATTATACTAATACCAATTAAAATTAATATTATTGATAATAATAATTATTACCATTATTATTATTCTTGATATAATAAAATTTAGTTTATCTCTATGATTTTAGATATGTTGATATTGTGAATATTTCATCGTACTCGTTGAGAGTACGGTTTCAATGAATATTAAAAAAAAACTGTACTAAGTACAATATTTATCGACAATTTTTTTTCCGCAAAAATAAAGTTCCGAAGGTTCATACATGTAATAATTCGATTACTCATACATCCAAGATTTGATTTAATTTCTCTTATCGAATATTACGATTAAATTTAATCAAAGACACAAAATTACTCAAAGTGACCACTGCCATCTGCCCTATACTAAAAAAATTAAAGAGATACTCGTCGTTTTAAAACTTCGTATTCAGATCCAAAGTTGATATTTCGAGACTCGAGATGTCTCGGGGAGATATTGCGAAATTGTTTTCTTTTTTCGCGTAAAATTCAAAAGAAGAGGATACGAAGCTCGGGGAGCTTCGTGGTTTGCCGAATCCGGACTGCGGTACGCCCACGCGACCGTGAGAATAAGAGTGACCTAAGCTCACCGAGCGTGTGTCGCGCGTTTTCGACGTTATACCCGCTGGCAAGGTTGCGGGTTCACATCGACCGGCTCGAAAGGTGCTTTCGCAATCGGTGCGCGTGACGTTGAATTCATTCAGAAAGTTTTCGGTGAAAATTCGGGATAGAACGCTAGCCAGACGACGAGAAGTAGCAAATATTTCAGAAATAAGCTCCTTGACGTACAAATTTGAAGAAAATAAATAAATTAATAGAAAAAAAGAATAATAAAATGAGCAAAATTAAAATTTTGAATAATAAAAATGTCTAGCTAAAAGTTAGAATAATAATAATAAGTCTGTCAAGGGTTTAGCAATTTATTTCGATGAAATGTCAGTTTTCGATGCACAATTTCATTCAATCCGATTCAATTTTGGCGAATTCGTTTCAAAGTCCGAACTCTCGCGCTGGAACCGCGCCTATCCTGCCGCGCCTCGTCCGGTCGGGACTCTTCAGCTAGGAGAAAATCATTCGTAGCTAAAAATTTTGTTTTCAAAAAAATCACTTAAAATAATAATTGGCGGCAAAAATCCTGCGAAACAGAGGAATTTGCTTCGCGTACGCGAATGCAAGCCAGCGTGTACTCTCCTACACACACGTATAAATAAATAAATATATATAAGCGCAAGTATTGGCAGCAAGAGAAGGATGACGATCGGTGGAGACTCGTCTATCGGTCAAACACCTCGACTCGCGACTCGCGACGAAGACGAAGACGACGACGAAGACGACGAGCACGAGGAAGAAGTGGAAAAGCCGCGCAGCGACGAGCCTCGGCGGGGAGAGAAAAACGTCGAGGAGAAGAACGAGAAGAAAAACACCGTCCCGATCTTCTCTTTTTAAATAACTAAAACCGACGGGGAGGAAAGAGACGAAACGAGGCGAGAGAAGAAGTCGAAGAAGCGAGAGAGAGAGAGAGAGAGAGAGAGAGAGCGAGTGGAGGTGGCGGCGAGTCGTTTTGTGTCTGCAACCCGTCTAAATATACGCGTTTCTCTCCTCGCCGACTCGCGGAGGGAAGGCTAACCAAAGCAACGACGATAAACTCGCCCGGAGAGGGGGGAGAGAGAGGAGAAGAAGAAAAATCGTGGAAACGTCTCGACGTCAAACGGAGGAAATCGTTGCGAAAAATCCGTTCATAAACATCGTCTATTCGGATTCGATTTATTACGACTCGACGTGCTACGTGACAATCGATTCGCGTGGAAAAGAGGAACAATCGAATGATTCACCGTAATAACAGCGTTCCGAGCCTCGACTGCAGTTGGAAATTTCGTTCGATTCTGGTGAATCGACGGAAAACGATGAAAAATTTGCTCAAACTACTTAATATTTATTAAAAAAAGAAATATAGAGTTTAATAAAATGAATTATTTAGAAATAAATTACACGGATTAAAAAAAAATGCAAGACAGCAATTTCTGTGAATATTGAACAAATCTTGACACTGGGAAAAAAATGTTGAATGTTGTATGAATTTATATACTGCCATTTATATACTGAGGATATTTTGACAGTTCGATGAAAATTTCTTAAATCACTCAACATTTTTATTCGACTCAAAAAATTCTCGGCAGTATATGACTGCATATTTGAATAAGATTTTTTTCTCAGTGGAGTAAGCACGGAAGTCCCGATAACGATATCGATTCCGGTATCGATCTAAACAAAAGAGACCCGAGCTCCGATTTATCAACGATATTCCATTTATATTCGCATTCGAGATAGCGGGAGAGAAATTTCTCCGACTCTCGAGGCGAGTACGCATACCTACTCTCGCGAGTCGAGCACGTGACTGCATTCCGCTTGCGCCGTAATATCGCCAGCTCGATTATCATACTATTACGCATACCGTTTCGTCGAGCCTCAATAGCGAGACCCACCGACGCTATCGATCTCGTATTCATTCACCACGGGAGACATTCATGAGCGGTCACCGAGACCGAATTTCAGCCGTTACGTAAGGAATTTGTTTTTAATCGCGCACTATCGCGCATCTCCTCGCTATCTCCCGTAATAAACAAACCGGTGCATATCTCACGCTCGTTACGGAGTAAGATCGCGCGCCACTCTCACCCGACGGGTTGACAGATAGCGCCGATTTTCCTCCCGCGAAGAAAAACGCGCGCGCGCGCGAGAGAGAGAGAGAGAGAGAGAGATCGGTTTCCTTGAGCCAATTAAACGCCACGGGATTTCACCAAAGCGTCAATAATAGATAACGCGAATATTGTAATGTTCTCTGTCCCTGTCGCGCGAAACGATAGCGAGTCGGTGACAATAATTATGAAACGCGATAACGACAGCGAAAGAATTGGTACACATGCATCGAGACATGAAATTTCGCGAATCGTAAAATTGTTCTTGGTAATTCTAGTAGAAATTGGTTTTTAGTCGATATAAGCCAGTGATGTCGAGTAAAAACTAGATTCTACAAAAAAATACTGATATTTGCACTCTATTCTCAAATAATGATTTTGTTTCATTTTAATTAAACTTTATATTTATATTTATTTTTATTCATTTATAATTGTTGAAGTCTTCAAACTGACACTTTTTATCAAAGCCACCACATTTTATTGAAACTACTTAAACTGGCCAGTTACTCTCCAAATAATCGACTTCATTTCTAATAGAAAATCTCATTGACATTGTTCAGAATTTTTCTACAGTAAACGTAGCGTTGAATTCAATTCTTAAATCACAAAATATTGTGACGTTTCTTCAGAAAAACTATTCTAAATGGTGTCACAAAACTCTGCCGAGTGTCCCGATTGTTTTTCACCAGCACGAGGTAGCCATCTCTCCGGGACGTTTATCGAGAACGAGGCCTTGGGGTAGGTCGGCCACTAATCGCGCATGAAACGGCGAAAAGCGTAGGAATCGCGCGACGCGTAGTCTGGCGCGGTTTTCCTCTCCCGAACGAGGCCTTCTTCGTTGGGATCTCGCGGGGAGCGAGCGCGAGTCAACAAGGGAGCCTTCTGTACCGTACGAACCTCCTCGGCTGCGGGCAATTAACCGGCCGTGAATCGCCGTGCGAGTGAGAAAACTCGGGTAACCGAGTCACGTGAATAAGCCTCATTCAGGAATCTCCCTGGACACCCCCCCCTCCCCCTTCCCCCTCAGTCGATTTTTTTTTCACCGGCCCGCAATATCGATCTGCGAGTAAACACGTTATCTTCGCTCCCGTTCGCCGCTCCGTTATTGTTTATCCCGACGTCAATAATTTCAACTGTCGCGCGGCTCGCGGCCGACTGTTTATTATACTAATTTATCTGAACGTATGCTAATGTTATGGTAAGCGCGGCTGCGATACTCGGATCGATTATACGAATTGGTATACCTAAATCTACTTGAGATAGCGTTTTGAGTTTTTTCTCGGCAAAAAATCTCGGAAATTTTCCTAGTTTTTCCAAAAAAATTTCATTTCATGAAATTTTTTGTTGTCACTACGAGACAGTACAGGAAAAATACTGCGAAAATTTTGGTTTTCGCGAAATAAAAGATCCTCATTCGCGATTTTTCTTAAAACACGCTTCTTTGTAAATATCTAGAGATTGTACGAAAAAATGACATCGACATTTTTTGTAGAAAATTATGTTTTCTGGCATTTTTACTTGAAACATTTTTGTCCAAAATTTATATTTTTTTAGATACATTTAAATAAACATATTGATTACTTTTTTCAATATAATGCAAAAAATAAATCAAAATGTGGAATGATTTATGATAATAATATTTATTATTAAATTTAAACGAGCTTGAAACATCTTTAGTAAAATTTAGTAAAAAACAGTAAAGTTTATTAAAATATACCTTGAAAATTATAAGTGTTAGATAAAAATGTTTCAAGTAAAAATGCTAGATAATACAATTTTCTACATAAAACGTTTCTATCATTTTTTCATACAAAGTACCGTTTACGAGATAATTGCAAAATAACTGCAGACGAAAATTTGGATTTTTTAGAGAGCATCCCTTAACATATTCCAATTGACAAATCGCAGACAGAATTTTTTTCATTACTAACAACTGTACTAACAAATACCAACAAGCGAGTTTCGCAGAAGAGTCCACAACAACTCAAAGGATGGGAGCGAGATTTGCGTTTACGAATTAACTTTTTACGCCCGATAAGAGCGACAGGGGGGGGGGGGCGCGATTTTCCCGTCTCTCGCGCAACAGGTGGTCCCGTAGCACTCCCGCTCCTCGCGAACATGTGTTAACATCCGGAACGCGCTATAGCGCGTACTACAAACAGGGAATTACAAACTATCGACGAGCCGCTCGACGAAATGAACGGGAAAAATTCGTCCGAGCTGAATGGACAGATTCCAGCGAACAGAGAACAATTATGTTTGAAAACAGGAAAGATTGACCCCCTCGTGTTTAGAAGAAAGAAACGCGCGGGATAATTGGCCGTCTAGCGAAACCCTAAAACAGGTCGAGGAGCAGGTATACCAGCAGGGCTCCGTTGGGGGCACCGGAAATCGATCGAATCGGTCTCGGTCGCGTGCGCAGGTGCGCTCCCAGCAATTTCACGGCCGATTCCCGAGCTCGGCGGGAGAACGAATTTTCCGCTTTTCCTCTCGTGCAACGCAGCGAGTAGAAGAGGAGGCGTAAAAAAAAGCGAATATGGGTTAACGCTAGCAGCGGTAGTTTAATTCACGAGGCTAATCGATAACGATGAATTATCGTCGCTTCTGTTTTTCTCTCCGTCTCGCTCTCTCGTCTCCGTCTCCCTCGGCTCGCGCGCACTCGTCGAATATAAAAGTCCCTCGCGCGCGCATCGTGAGCCCGTGTGATGTCACACCACGATAAACAATATCTATAAAACCTCGCGAGACGGAGAGCGCGAAATGGCGAGAGGAAGGGAGGGAGGGAGAGAGAGAGAGAGAGAGAGAGAGAGAGGAGAGCCTCGTTTTTGCAGCGCGAGATACGCGAGAATATATGAGACGCATTATATTTAGAAGCGCGCGCGGATCGAGAGACGCACGGCGGACGTATAATATAACGCGAAGGCGGATGAGAAAAACTCGAGAGAAAAATCGGACTGGATCGGTCTCGTGCGATTTTTCGATCGGAATTTAGGTGAGAACGAGAGGAACAGAGGAAGGAGAAAAAAATTCGAAGACACACTGAAAATAATTGAACCATTTTGTTTAATTAATAGTTTGAGTGAATTGAAGAGTTGAAAATTTGTTTGGAATTTAAAGTTGGTTTTTGAGTACTTAAAATTAGCCGCAAGAAATTTCATATTTTTTTAAATAGAAAATTACTAGTGACCCCATAAGACTAATTACGTGATTTTTTCATCAAACTATTTTTGTATTTTCAGACAGCAAGTAGCTTCAACAAATTATTTTCAGTGTAAACGAATTTATCGAATCTAAAACTTTTTACGATCGAATAATTAAGAAGAGTTCTCTGTTAGCATTTAAATACTTTTTTTTCCTGGATAGCAAGATGAGGAAAACGAGGGTACCTATAGGTAAGCCGCGAGACCGCAATTAACCCCAGCGGGCACCGAGAAACCAAAATTACGTGCATTTTCTTTTTTTGGACAAACGAGGAAAAGTCGTTTTATTTCGAGACTATACAATAAATCTTGTATCTAATGAAATCGAGAAGTTCACGGAAGACTCGATTGTTTCGAGTTTCAGGAGCGGCGCGCGATAAGTGATTTTTTTCGCGATAAGATCGCAGATACATAATCGGCGTGGATCTCGGGAAATTCTCGAAACAAAAAGAAAAAAAAATATACAAGTGCGATTTTCACTCGGTCTATTTCCGAGCGCCACGCGGTCAGCGCGAAACTCGTGCTTTTTTCACGTGGCTCTCGGTCACTCGTTACGTAAATCTCACCGGCGAGTTCGTCATTCAAAAATTACGAGATAATTAACGAACTTGTCGAAACGAAACAGTCTTTTTGGTAAAATGTTTTCACAGTACGTATACGAGTTTTCAAAAAATTGTGTTCGAGTTAATTTTTCGAGTAATCGAAAAATCAGTTAATTAAAATGAGAATTAGATCGTCACTAAAGATGACGACAACTAACAACAACAACTTTTGTCAACAATATTTCACTGTAAATCACATATTGAAAGAATGTAACCATATTAGACTGTTGAAAATCAAGTGGGGATTAAGAAATCTCTACATTTGCCTATAGAATTTACTCAACTACGTTTGAATAACATTTCCAACGTCTAATTCTTTATGTTATCTCACTAATTGTTGTTACACACTGCTGTATAACAACTTCGTACCATTTTGTTGCTAATGACCCATTTTTTTTAGCGACGTTTACTTGGACATTATTGAACATTACAAATAATCAAATAAAATGACTAGATATCGAAAAAACTTGGACGCAAGGTACGAATTGAAATTATTTCCGATTATAAGCGTGCGATGACTTACCGGCGGCACGATGAGGCCTCCTGGCCCAGTCGTCTTCTATGAGAGGCGCGACTCTTCTCGCCCTCGAGCCGGACGGGCTGATGGCCGCGATGAGGGCGATCGTCAGTAGCGCGCACTCGTGAAAACGCATGACGATAATTTTTCCCGAGCGAAGAAATTAAGAGAGAAGAAAAAAAAAAAAGAAACTAAAGACTGCGCTGGCGCGTCTCCTGGCACACGCCGGCGAGCGGGCTTCGCGTCTCGGTTACGTCTATCTACCTATCTATCTCTATATCTCCTGGCCTCTCTAAAACTCGCACACCAGTTTGGCTTCCCAGTCACGAAACCTCGTCACTTGGGGTCTATTTAACGACCGTTTTCTCACTTGCACAGAACTCCGTACGTCCGTCTCTCAATATATAAATACAGCTCCGTTTGTTGCCACTGTACGCACTTTTCCGTCTCGTCTATCTCGCGCGCACTGCCGAGTGCAACGAGCGATAATTGACGAAACTACGCAAAGCGCGCGAGAGAGGGGAGGAGAAGGGGGGAGGGCCCCGATGGTTTATTATATATAGCCGGGTTTATAAATATTTTCTACGAGAGAGTTAAAAAGAGGAAGGGGAGGGGAACAAACGTCACGACGATTTTTCTCAAACGAGGCGCACTCCTCTCTCAGTGTAGTTCGCGCGCGTGCTCCGCTGGTACTGCGCGCCGCGCGCGTTTTATAAAGCCCCGTGTGCTCGAGCTGGGAGCGCTCTCTTAGAGGGAGAGAGAGAGAGAGAGAGCGTAGTTTTACTCTCTCTCTCGCTCGCTTTTATCACTCCCCCCACCCACCGTGGAAGAAATTCGACCAACTCGCGACTTTCCGCGGGTGAATCCGATCGAGATCGATCGAACCGAACGGCGAAACGCGTGGCGAGTGACTGAGTTAGCCTCTCTCTATTCTGGTGGGAGAGACAGACACTCGTTGATCGCGAGTCCGGCCCCCGGTTAAAGCTGCGCGCGCGCGCGCACGCCACCGCGAGCCGCGTGACAATATAAGCGCGCACCGGGACAAACGTGCGCAGGCGCGCCCGGTTTGCTCTCCTCCCGATCGAATTTTCTACTCGATTTTCTTATACTAGCCTGTGCAAACTGACTTTCTAAAAAATTATTAAAAAAAAAGTTTTAGGCGATACTCTTAGAAAAATTGACTCGATTCTGTTCTAAGCTCGCTGAATTTCTAACTGTCCAAGTCTAAACTCGATCCTATTTTGTGGCAGAAACTTTTACGTAAAAAAAATAATTTGCACGAATTTAGGCGAATGAAAAAATTGACTATTGACAATTGGAGTTGTTTTAGGCACAAGGAACGATTTTAGAAAAAAAGGGCAGATTTAAAAAAATATTTGCGCGAGTTTGTTATACTTTTGAAAGAATTAACTGGATAAGCGAGTCACTAAGTTGCTAATTCTGCGCAAGAAACGATTTTATTAATTAGCAAATACTCGATCCTACTTTTACATAAAAAAAACAGTGCAGAGTTGAAAAGATATTCGCGCGAATTTGAGAGAATTTCTCTCGAAAAGAATTGACTATCGACGAGCGGAGTTGTGTTTCAGGCTCACTAGGTTGCTAGTTGTCGCAAACTGTCACGCGATGTTCACCCGGTAGGCACGGCCACGCGACTGCCGATCTCGCGGCGATCGCAGTCGCGAGCCTTTCGTACGCGAGTATGAGAAAAAGAGAGAGAGAAAGAGAGAGAGATTCGATATTACAGTGGGAGGCGCGCGCGCGAGATCGCTCCTCGGCTCGTCTCGGCTCGGCTCGAATTGAATCGGGATCGCGCGCCGGCTCTTCCGTCTCCCTTAGCGCCAAGTACCTCGAAAAATATCGCGAGAATCCAACTTGCTTGCTCCGTTCCTTCTCCGGTTTGATTTTTTTTTCTCGCAGGCCATTGTCTGCGAGCAAATGAAGACACGAGCAATTATAAATTTAATATAAATACACAGTTGAAAATTTTCAACTTTTTTATCAATAAAATGATTTATCTGTTGTAGTAATTATAGTGAAATACACTCCTCAAAATTAAGGGAACAGTTTTCATTTTCAAATGGCTATATTTTGACTAAAACTGATCAAATTTAATCGATAAAGTGATTATTTAAAAATTTCAATCTTCCTTTTCAATATGATCACCTGCTCGATTCTATCATTTTTCATTTGAATTAAAATTTTTGAAAATGAGTGTCACCTTAATTGTTTCGAGTAGTACAGTATTTTATTCAAAATTTGAAAATTTCTCAATGCAGAAATTGGCAGAACTGTTCGAGTCTATCGGTGCGCGTCGGCAAGCGAAGCGCAACGCCGATACATTCGGAGAGCGCGATGAGAAAAAAGGAGAACGGAGGAAGAGGTGAACAAGAGAGAAGCTTGCCGAACCGCAGGCGCGAAGCTCGCGACACGTTTTTTGTTCCGAAACGTCCGAACGAGAACGACGGGAAATTTATATCGCGCGTTGAATTTTTATTTCCACTCTTCCTCTCTCTATACTTTACAGCGCACAGCGTACGTATAAAGGAAGAGAGCGAGAGAGAGAGAGAGAGAGAGAGAGAGATTTACCCGAGAAAGGAGATCGGCTATTAGCATAAATTCCGATCTTCTCGAAATTTCCGTCGTGTTTTCGCGAGGTGCGAGCGAGTGAGCCAGAGAGAGAGAGAGAGAGAGAGAGAGAGAGAATTCTGAAAAAACTCTTCCTCCCTAATTTTTATCTATATTTCAGATCAGGGTACATTCCCCTCGAAGCGCGATCTCGATGCCGGTCTCGCTCACCTACGCCCCCCTCCCCCCTCGTCTCCCCGATTTTTTTCTCCCTCTTTTCCAACCGGCTAATAACGAGCAGGAGAGCCTTTCGCTCTCGGTCGCTCCCATTCAACCGTGAAACGAAACTACACCGACGAGAGCGAGAAAGATCGATTCCGATCGAGCTCGTCGCGCAAATCTAAATCACAGAGAGCGAGAGAGCGGGAAAAAAATTACTCTCGATTTCCTTAATGGTCGGGGTAACCTTGCGGCGACACGTGTCGAAATTCAGAGAGAAAGAACGAATTTTTTTAAATGGTTATTTTATTTTGACTGAGATCATTAGTGACCATCACAAAGTTTCACAATGTATTGATATTGTACAAAGTTAACATTACAAACTATTTCATTAAATAACTAGACATTAGACAAAACTCCAATGTAATGTAGAAATTTATGGATTTCAATCTGTTCATGTTGAGACATCACAATAAAATTGCACAATGTATCGATATCGGACAGACTGAATATAAATTATTACATTAAATTACTAGATATTAAGCAAACAAAACTCAGATGTAACATGCGAAATCAAGACATCACAACGAGATTGCACAATATATTGATATTGTACAGAACAAACATCACAAACTATTACGTTAAATAATTAGATATTAGACAAAACTCCAATGTACAGATATTAAATAAAACTCAGATGTAACATAAGAATTCATGGATTTGAATCCATGTTAAGACATCACAATACAAGTTGCACAATGTACTGATATCGTACAAAATGAACATTACAAATGATTACATTAAACGACTAGACCTTAGACAAAACTCCAACGTAACGTAGGAATTCATGGACCTTAATCCGTCCGTGTCAAGACATTCTGTAATGGTACTAGGGAGAGAGTTCGAATTTATCGGCGCTATCTTGTACTACAGCGATGCAAATTTTCGCGGCTCTCGAGAAACGCAACTGCCGCGACTCGGCTGTGTTGTACGACGCGTAAGGAAGAGTGGAGGGAGAGGAGGTTGAGAAAAAAAAGAAAGAAAGTCGGAAGATCGAAGAATGGAAGAAACGAAGAAGGAGTCGGCGGAGGGGGGTGGGGGATGGGGGCAGAAGGGAGAAAAAAGCGGTGTGAACGATTCTCGTTCGGAGGCGCGAGAGCGAGCATCTCCGTGAGCGGGATCGAAATCGCGGGAAGGGTGTGAGGGAGCGAAGCGAAAAGAGCGCTCCCGAGCCGATTTACGAGACGTACGGACGTCCTCGATTTTTTTCCACTCGAATTTTATTAAACTCGAAACGAAACCGTTCTATGACTTGCTCGCTCCAATAAGGATTTTCTCAAAATCTTCGTAGAAATATTCTGTGAATCCTATCAAACAATTCTTCTCATAATTTTGCAATTTGTACAATATTTTGTTTTTGCAGTATTGTTTGTACGACGACCCAATTTCAAACTCATCATTGTTTAATTTTCTCGAATCTGACATTTTCCCGGATAATCCAGGAATAAGTCAACCGCGGTGAATTTGCACAACGAGAGATTAGCGAAGAGGATTTTCCACCTCGCGTGATTTATCGCGTGTACGAAATAGACGGTACCGATCGGGACGTCTGTTATTAATAACATATTCCGGTCGCGCGCGAGATCGAGAGAGAGAGAGAGAGAGAGAGGAGAGGAGAGAGAGAGAGAGAGAGAGAGAGAGGAGAGGAGAGAGAGAGGGAGACGTGCGCGATGCCTGTCGAACTCGGATGATTATCTTGGCAGTGGGCAGGAAAATGTAAATACACGTCTAGTTGCGTCGCGTCGATGTACACCTCGTCCATGATTTACGATCGCGTTTGCTGACTACGGCGAACGAGGTCGCGGAAAATGACGAATCGATGCCCGGAGACGTTGCGCAATTATCGGTTGGGGATTTCGTCTGGCACGAGCCACGAGCGCCTCTAAAAATTCTTCGGATATGCACTCGATAAGCCTTATCGCCGGAATTGAGTGGTCTTCGAAGAATAGGGCTTTTGTTACACACCTGTTGCCACGATAAAGATAGGATTCGTGTCTAATGGCTACACCGCCTAAAGATAAGCCCATTATCGCTTACAAATTGAGCGGTTCGCTGTCGGCGCAGTCGAATAGAGAATCCCGATGTTTTTCCTCTTACAGCTTGGGAGACGTTTGATTCGGGGACACTGAGCTCATTTTTCTTATTAAAAATGAGCCTAGCTAAGCGGATATTGAAAAAAAATTACTTCTAACTATTGTTTGTTAATATTAATTCGTATAACTCTAAAATAAGTTGAGCTTTTTTATTCATTTATTAAACAAAAAATTAGAAGCTATATTAGTAATTAAAATTGAGAAACAAAAAATACTTATTAAAATGACATATTATGTTTAACAGCATTTTCATGATGCCGTGTTGCATTTAATTTTTTATCCATTTTTAATTTTAATTTTTAGTATCCAAAATACCGGCCTTGCTCACAGGTACGATAACGAACTCTCAATTTTTCCCCGTAAAAATTTTTTCGTGCACATACTGCTAAATGAAAAAATTGACGATAGACATGTTTATAGTTTTTTTTTTTACAACCTCCAGCTCGGCTCGAATTTCAGCCTCCAGACGAGAATACCCGCGTTAGATTGGCGAAAAAAAGAAGGAATAGAAAAATTATTCGTACAAGAGTTCCCTCGTCATTATGTAGGTGACGAGGACGAAAATAGAAAGAATCGGAAGACAGCCGAAAACGAGAGGTCCCGTCTATTCCGAGATCGATCCCTCGCATAAATTGGCTTTCTTATAAAGCCCGTTCCGCGACGGCGACATTTAAATTACACGGCTTTGCCGCGACGAGATTGGCCGCGTTGATACGCTAAACGCGTCCAGGAAGGATCGCGGATCGCTCTAGCCGTTGGCCACATCCGCGCGCGCGAGAGGAGAGGACGGGAAAAGAAGGAGGGGAAAAATTTCCTTCCTCGTCTATTTTTGCGAATGACGCTTAGAGAGCGAGAGAGCGGCTGGCTCGAGCCTCAATGAATCAACCTCGCGCGTTGTGAATGAAACGCCCGGCGGAGACGATCTCGCGCGATAATTTCACGTGAAATCACGCGGTTTTGAGATTTTTCTCTCCCCCTCTCGCATTAGTCATTTTTTCCCCTTATACTAGCATAGATTTTATACAACTCTATCTTGAAACAAATTTCTGGATCTAATTAACTCTTTGTTTGGATTTCGTGTGAAAATTTTTGTTCATACCAACAATAAATTAAAATTAATAAATTTTTCAAAACAATTAAGAAGACAGTTATTATTTTCATAAGGCTAGGTATTGGCTAAAAATGATCAAATTTAAACGACAAAGTAACCATTTAAGAATTTGAATCTTCTTCTTTAAGGCCCCTGCTCAATTTATTGCAATCATTTTATTTACGAGTGTCTCTTTAATTTTCCGAGTGGTATATTTGTTTACACCAATAAGTATCGAACGGTATCGATTCATCGTAATTCTATTTTGTTTTCTACTCGATGACACATTTCATTTCTGTATTTATTAACATAATTGCCCTACAGTTATCTGTGAGCATGAATCGATAGATCCGCCTCTCTCGCTCCTCTCGGCTTCGATAAACAAACGCGAGCAAAGATCGCGCGATCCCGATGACAACTGCGCAAGACGAGAGCATTTTTTTCCCCATCAATATTCAATTCACCGCTGCCGATTTGCATTCGATTCTATCCTCGTTCCCTCGTCTCTCTCCTTTACCCCCTCGCGAGCCACCGTTGGGTTATTTATGCGCGCGTTCGTTAAACGAATTCGTCATATGGAACCGCGACTAATCGGGCCCGAGGTGAGAAGAGAGAGAGAGAGCGCTAATATTCGATCGTTATACTTTTCGCGTGTGCAAATTGTGAGGTAGACAGAGAGAGAGAGAGAGAGAGAGAGAGAGAAAGGTGAGAAAAGAAAAATGACAAGCGAGGGAGGTGAGGACGGCGCAGATTCCACACGAGAGATACCTGGGGCCCCTCGCCGACATTCCACGCGTCTCTCTCTCTCTTTTTTCTCGCGAGAGAGAGAGAGAGAGAGAGAGAGCAAGAGAGAGAGAGTACCCTGTCAGCCATTTAAGCCGGATGCACATTCGTCGTGGACTCTCTCGAGGGCGTCCAATTCCCATTCCGAGAAGGATATCTTCCGCCTCGGAGAAACGAATTTCACGGGGGTTGCTCGAGACTCTGTCCTATCCCATTCCGAATTTCGCACACGCGGCTTATTAAGGACGATTTTCGGCGCCCCCGCTCGCCGCGGGATCTCGCGATTTCGTCACTCGGTGGTCCGTCTCGTACGTTCCCCGTGAGATGACGTATTCAGAGAAATTTTTAGCAAATTTACTAATTTTTTAATATTTAATTAGATCAACAAAATTTTCCTTAGTGTACTAAGAGAGCTTAACTGAAAAAATTTTTTTTGTAGTTGTTTTAGCAAAACTCAACATATTCATGAAACTTGGACTTTTACTACTAATATTACACTATTACAAGTACTATGACAAGCAGTTTTGTAATAGTACGAAAAGTACTATTATTAGTAGTAGTATTAACACTAAAAAATACTATTAATAAAAGTACTAGTACTAATAGTACTTTTAGTACTGTTACAAGACTGCTTGTAAAATTTCAAAAGTATTGACCGTTTGAAATCTGAGATATATGCACTTATGATGCATCGATGCGCTTTTTTTACTTCCCATACATAAATTGTCACATTTATTGCTATATCTTCTATACCGAAACTCAGATACAGTTAAAAATTTATGTACTTATAGACAAAGATATTTCAAAAACATCAGCAAAAAATGAAAATATTTAACCGTCTACTTTGAAAGATATAGCCGATAAAAAATGAACAGTTCATAAAGATGCACGCAGAACGTAGGGAGGTTGCGAAGCGAATAGAACGTTGTTAAGTAGAATATATTTATGTGGCTCAAATTACTTGTTAGTGAACAAGTTCATCGTTAAACCAAATATTTTATAAGCTTATTATAGTGTGTTTTTTCAAATTTGTAATACTTGATTGAGTCCATTAAATTAATTTTTGAGCAAGATAATCACTAATCACTAATCTTCTGTTCACTAATCGACATAGTAAACTCGAGCTAGCACAGATTTCTCTGGAAAAAAGAAGAATATTCGTAAAGCGACGAATCTCAAGGATAGCCGTCGATGAGTCAGATGTCACCGTGGGTCTAGCGCCTCGTCGTGGTGGAGGAGGACGAGGAGGAAAAAAAGGCGCTTATATCCCCGGGACGGTGCGCGCGCGGCCATTGTCGAGAGGTTTTACAGTCCCTCCACTTTCTTCCTCTCTCTCTCTCTTCCTCTCCCGCTCTCGTCCGATCTCGAGCGTAGCGCGAGAGGCGAGAAGAAGTTGAAAGGGCCCGTCTCGAGCGGACAGGCTATTCATAATCGAGAATGACAAATCTAATAGATTCCACGGGCTCGAGAGAGTTTGGCAGTCCAGTCGAGGAAGGAGAGGGGTTAGAGAAAGAGAGAGAGAGAGAGAGGAACGAGAATTATGAAAGAGAGAGAGAGAGAGAGAGAGAGAGGAGGAGGAAGAAAAAAATTGAGGAGGCTATTGAAAGGCGGGAGAACGGATGTAACGCTCCGGGTATCGTTCCTCCCTCTTCACACCCCTCGGGGACCCTCAACAATGATACCGACCACACCGGGAGCGCGAGCGAGACCGAGAAAGAGAGAGGGAGAGAGGGAGAGAAAAAGAAATAAAGTCAATTCCGCCATTGGGTTAGCTATAACGCGGCCTTTGCCGCGGTACAATGCTCATTGTAACGACGCTGGAATGCGCGCTGGTTTCTCTCTCTCTCTCTCTGTTTCTCTTTTCTTTCTCCGCTCTTCTTTTCTCTTCCCTTCCTCCCTTCAAGCGCCCGCACACCCAAAGTGGCGCTCTCTCGCTAATATAAACCTCTTGTGTACCCGCACAACGTCTTCCCCGCCTCACTCGACGCGTCCGGAATAATCCGACGAGATATTTTGAAAAATGAATACCCTCGCGATCCCCACTTTTTTATTCACACTCGATATCGGCATTTAACGATCGCATCGAATCGGTTGGCCACGTATCCCGAAATTTCTCAATTTTCGTCTAGTGCGACGGTACACGCGCTTCTATTTATTCCGCTGACGTCATCTCGTCGAATCTCAAATTGAATTAGTGCGTAATTTGTTTTGTAAAACCACGGTTTCATTATCATAGATCAAAAATAAAAATATCGAAGATATACGAAATTGCAAATATCGAGTACATTCGACCAACTTTCGTTTTCAGCATAGATAAGATTAAAAACTGCGACATATTTCTCGCAGGTAGGCGCGAAGAGAAAAAAAAGGAGAGTTGAGAGAAAAAAAATTGGGAGTTTTATAGCCGATCGCGAGAAACGACAGACAAGCGGCTTCCGCGATGCCATTAATCTCCCGAGACAATGTCGCGCTCAGCTGAGTGAGAGAGCGAGTGGGTGGGAAGAGAATATTCTTCCCCGAAGTCAGCGATGAATAACATTACCGGGTACCGAGAGGGTGTCTCACCTGGCGGCCCGTGTAATCCCATCCTCGAGGGCGGTGTCACGTACGCGAGGAGGCGCAACTTTTTCACACCTAGACTCCATTACCCTCCTTGTTTTTTATTTCTCGTTATTACCACTCTGAACGATCGAGCCATTCATGGGGTATGAACACTGAAAGAAAAGAATGATTTCAATAGAGTTAAAAAATAGTAATATTCACTATGCACACATGTAATCATTACTATGTTACATAGTAACAATGATTTTTAACCATCGAAAAAAAAATACCAGTTATCACTTATTGTAACGATTTCTTCGTAACATGGTGCTCAATACTATTTTTCATAAACATAGTAAATATTACCATGAAAATAAAAAAAAAGAGATCACAATATATTGGTCACTATATAAAATTGTGAATTGTATTTACAACGTATTTATTACAATCAATATCAGTAAGAAAAAAATGCTACTTGGCTCCTACTTTTCTCAGTGCACCCTCGTTTTTTATTTCTCATTCTCTCGCGGCGACCTTGTACGAGCCGGCATTCATAGGGGCTGAATGAACGGGGTTGAATGAATGGACTAGGGGAGTAGGGGTGCGTTTCTAGGTGGGCCATTAAAAGAGGGCAATCTCGGTAAACGGCCATTCAGAGTTTCGACACGTAAAACGGCCGTCCCTCTCCGCGTACGCACCGAGCAACGTAAATCTCGCGGATCGAATCGGTTTATGGCCACGTGGGCGCCGGCACCTTCTAGACGACACCTGTCGCTCTTCGTGTCCTCTCTCTCTCTCTCTCTCTCTCTCTCTCTCGTTCAACCTTATTTTTACGTCTACCACGGTGAAAAAGCCGCCAGGACAGAGAAAAAAAAGGAACGAAATTTATTCCGCGCGGTATTTCGGGAACGATTAAAATATTTCTGGCAGCGTCTGTTTTGAAAACGGTATTACAGGCGAGGCCCTCGCGATGAGTCGAGAATTCCCATTCCGAAATCGGCAGAGCGGTTCGCATTAGCATCTAATCGCGAATTCCGGCGGATCCCGTGGAGCGGATCCGGCTACCGATTTCTCGTATCGCGCGGGGCGCCAAAATTCGCCACCCTCGGCCCCCGCCGCTGTATCTCGTCGGCCAGATTAATTGCATCCGATGTACAAAGGACGCCACTTCGAGCTCGGATTTCGTATTCGATTCCGAGAATTTCTTCGGGACGAGATGAAAAGGATTTTTTTTTTAGAAATCGAGTAACGAAATGCTTTGAAATGTGAGATTAAGAGCTGTCGCGAAAATAAGTAGCAATTGACGTCTGTCAATTTCAGCGTGACAAACCACGTGGTGTCGAAATGTCGATATCGAGTTGTATAAAGAATATTTCTTTTTTTTTTTGTTAAGAAGACGATATTGTTCGATATATCGAACTCGGATGAATTCTGTCGTAATAGTTATATGTAACGTCACATTATTGCATAATTTCTACTGACTCGATGTACTGTAATTTGTTTTTGTATAGTATTTTATTTTCTGGTCACCAATAACTATGCATGCGACTATAAGCAAACCTATTTAAAAAAAAAAAAAAATCTCATTTTCAACAGTTGCCACTTTGTTCAGTATGTTTTGAGTTTTTGTTGGTAACAGTTACGTCACGGTTGTGTAAAAATTGCTAGTATTATCGCGTCTATCAAACTAGAAGTTACATTAGTAACTCGAACGAGCTAGACCCCGACCAATCACAACCAGCGTTACAATCTGTAACCAGAAGCGTGTCTGTACTCCGATTCATCATTATATTTCATTCATCTAGAGTTTTTATGTCGCAAAGCTTTTCCTATGAGCCAATAAATTTCACGTGATATTTATGGCTCGAAAACGATCTTTGATTTCAATTTTCAAGTTGAAACAAAAACGATCCCACGTTTGGGTTCCGACGAAACAGATATTTAGAAATGTTTTAAAAAAAACTACTACATAGAATGTGTGTGTGTTAAAAATTCTTATTACCAAAATTTTTTTCTGTATGTAAATTTTAATGAAAATAAAAATGTTACTAAATGTGCATAAATTAAGAATTTTTTACAATTATGATGCATATTGGTTAATATTTTAAGGATATATTTTCGGATAATAATAACTATACGGTAGAAATTTGCGTGGTACGGCGAGAATCGTAAAAGGAAAGTGTCGCCGTGGCGAGTGTACACCCTAGCAAACGGAAAGCGACGACTCGGACAAGGAGCTTGGCACTCGACGAGTGGCGGAATGATCGGTTTCGAAAATATCGCGCCGTACCTGAAACACGATCGATCGCGCGAACGCGATACCGCGCGAGGAGACCCGGTGAGACAATGCTTTTTATTTTCGATCGGTTCGCTCTCGCAATAAAACGAGACCAAAAAGAGAAGGAAAAGAATTCACGAAGCGCCTGTAGAACATAATGTCGCCATTCGAGGCGATAACCGCGACAAAACTACGCTCGACAAAACGTCGGGACGCGAGGCTCGATCGAGAGGATTAATCACGCTCGTTATAATTTTATATGTCGCTTGTCTCGACTATTCGATGAATTTTTTGTTTCATTTTCGAGTAGAAAAATTCGTTCATCGAATATTTTGTGTAGGATTTTTAATATTTGCAATTGTATCTCGTCTTGTGAATCTAACAAAGTTTTTAGAGATACGCTGATGAAAATGAACGCAGTTAGGCTCAAATTAATCGTCATTTCATGCTCTATTATTGTATACATTTTTTTTCATATTATATAACATTTTCATTAAAATTTAAATAAAAAAAAAAATTAGTAATAAGAACGAATTTTTAACTTTTTTTTTATTCCTTTCTTGTGATTTTTTTGTGAAAAAGTATTTCATTAATAGAAACTCAGGAATGGAAGAAACATCGATAGGGCACAGAATGACAATATTTTTAAGCCCAATCACATTGATTTTCGTTATTTGTATTGGCTCAAAAAATGGGCGAATTTTGCGCTCACTCTTCGCACACTCTGAAAAAAGTCGATGGTTTATTTTAATCCAATCGTTACTCTATTTCCACGTCGAAGAGAGAGGCAGGGAAGTCGATGTCGAATCGTAATTCATATCGACGCAGTAGCTCGTACGAGGAATCTGTGCCGTTCGCGCGCTTGTGGCGCGTAAACATACCTATAATAATAATACTATAAATATACGGGCCGTCGAGACGAAACGTATGCAGGCGCCGGCGCCGGGCGTCGAGCTACGAGCGTGAGCGCGCGAGTTTTACGCGAGGCATTATCCGTCCTACGTACGCTCGTATAACGTTCTCCTACACGTTCCTCTCCCTCTCGCTTTATCTCTCTATCTCCCTCTCTCTCTCTCTCTCTCTCTCCCTCTCCTTGCTCTGCCGGCCGCGCACGCTGACAAGAGAACTTACTCACGGCTAATGCACACATGAGTAGCCGATATACGAGCCCACCATCCGAGACTTCCCTTCTTTCTCCTGGCACGAAAATTTTCGCGATCGACGAATCATCGACGGAGAGGAAAAAATCGTCTCGTGTTACTCCACGTCTTTTCACACTAGCGCACGAAATCGGCTTTGAGCCGTTCGAGTTCCAGACCGGTCTCCCGGCGCTCGGCTCGCACGCAACTTCATTTTCGAGATTGCCGATTTTTACCTTCGGGCTTTTCCACGCTTTCCTTATCGAGTGCGAACGTCGTTTATTTTAAAACCTCGGAGATTTGTGGAATGAAAACCAAAAGACTTTCTATTAACCAGCACAAAGTCAAAAATTCGTTATCACCAAAATTTTTTTTACTGTATTTAAACTTTAATGAAAATGTTACAAAATGTGAAGAATAAAATCGATATTGCATAATTTAAGAATTTTTTTTTGTACGTATATATGCGTTCTAGTGATAGTGGCCAGGCAAAATGCGCATATATAATATAAATAATAGTAAATAATAGCGATGTAAATAAAATACGAATGAAATCGATTTTCTGAAAATTTCAAAGTGCGAATTGCGATATTTAATTTAGTAATTTACATTACTCTCGTCCATAACTTCGCGTCGGGTACTGTAAATGTTGCTATTTGTCTTCGCGAGTTACGAAGTTTCATCGCGCTAGAGTATCCTCTTTCTCATATTAGAGCACAAATATAATTCATATCAAAAAATTCAAAATTCTTTATTTTTCGCTTTACCCTCGACACGTTAGAGGTCGTAGTCTCGAAAATAAACGACGATGTTAATCCGAAAATAATTCACTCGATTAAAATATCTGTACACTCGAGACTTTCATAGTGGGGAAAGACGACATAGTCTATTCCAAAATTGAAGTGACAGCGAGCAGTCGAGAGACAGAGAGGAGAGAGAGAGAGAGAGAGAGAAAGAGAGATAAGTGTATTTGACAAATTTATACGAGTTTGCGAGCGGAATGCACCGCTCGTTCGTCCTGACTCATTATCCGCGGATCGAATGGAATCCCAGACAGCTCACGTTGGCGATTTTGCACCGACAAAATCGTAAACGTCGCGAGATCACTTTCACCCCGTCTCACCTAACACGAAAATTAATTAATCCGGTGTCTCCTGCGGCTACAGTGCGCCGTTTTACGACCCCCCTCCCCCCTTTCTCTCCTTCGTAATTTACCGATCTTTTGTGCTCGAGTTATGCGATTACTGCCTAAGCTAAAAAAAAAAAATTCTCGCCGAGCGAAACAGCCGAACCGATAAAAGGTCGAACAATTGCGATCTGGACGAAAAATAGGATGAATAGAAAACATAGCGTTTTACGCAGTCCAACGGAGTGAATTAGCGAATCGAGATAGTCGGGAGTCTGGTTTATTGGCAGTGCACGCACGCGTTACTTGTTTACTATCGCGAGACGCAAAACCGCAAGCATGGGTATACGTAGAATAAACGGCGATTATGTATACGCATTCCTCGCGAGGCGGGCGTGAAAAATACGCGAACGCGAAATGTCAATCGACGTCCCACCTACAATCCCCAGTTTGCGAATATGTAGTATACTTGTACAGCGTTCTCCAAAAGTAGTTTGTTTAACCCTTTGGCATACGAATTCAAGAATAAATAAAAAAAAAAAAAATAAACTAAAAAAATTCAAAAGATAAAAGTAAAAAAATTGTAAAAATATGTCAAAGGGTTAACAATTTTTCAGTTTTCTTTGTACTGTTCATTAAAATTACACGATATTCATTTCAAAATATTTAAAATGAAAAAATTCTATTTTTTATCTCCATTTACTCCTGGAAAGCACTGTTTGTATACGATTTTATACGCAACTCTTACGTAGACCCTTCACAACTAACGCAACCGTAGTAACCGCATTCTGTACGTTGATGAATAAACGAGAACGATTCAAGCGAATCAGAATTCATCCTTGTTGACGTGAAAAATCGTAGCGATATTTGCAACTTTACAAACTACAATCTTTGTCAATGAATCATGATGTTGAGACTCTATAAGTAATACTTTTTATTCCAATTGTTAACCTTACACTCATACTAAGCATCGAAACAAAAAATTTACCACACATGTGTCAAACTAAAAGAAAAACGATATCGAGATGGTTCTTTTCATTTTGTGTCAACCTGTCGTAATCTATTCGTAACTAAGACTATAGTCAAAAGTCATCGTATAAAAACTTAAATATCTAAAAATGATGACGTGCTACATGAATGGTGTGCAGTCTTCGACAAAAAGTTACAGAGTAATCGTGCTTCTGGTCGAATCTCTCGTTGTCTCGTGCGCAACGAGAACGACTGTGTAATTCAGCAGTCGGAGCGAAACAATAAATTATCCAGAATGACAAATAACACAGGCTACATAAAGCACAATTACAGTATATTTTCACAAATTGTTAAACATTCATACATAATTATACGAATTTTTTTCGCGTATGACGAAAAGGCGATTGAATCAACATCATGGAATTAGGAGGATTATTTCTTAAAAACACAATGTATCCGCAGGAGAGAAAAATATTAAGATATTAAAGGGCATGCGAAGTGGTTTTTTTTCAGTGCTTCTCGGGAGACTGCCATCCCGGTAATCATCCTCTGCCTAAATAACGCGAGGCCTATCCCTTGTCACTATGACACAAGACTTTTTTAGATTTTTTTTTTGCTTTTTATTAAATATTTTTTCATACTCTTCACTTTTTTTTCATATTTCGTCTGTATAACACGCCATGTGCTTTTTCTTCGGAATGTTGACAATACTCTAATTTATGGTATCCAGGTGCAATAAATATTTGACCCTTTTTTTTCTGTAATCTTAGATGATGTAAATGGTTGCCTCACTATGGAGCTTCGTTACCGATGTAAAAAGAGCAGCATCGCACGCTCGACTACCGGTATGAAATAGCAAGAGAACCATTTATATCGAGTAATTCTTTTTTCTGAACTTTATCGTTGTAAAATAAAAATGAAAAAAATCAGACAAAAACAACTGCAACTAGGAACAAGTTAATGCACTGTCAATTATTATTATTATCATTTTTTTCTTTTAATGTGTGATTGCGAACCGCACAGATGCAGAAACGATTTTCGAATATAAGGTTGATGCGACGTTTGTAATGTTGTGGACAGAGCAAAATTCTCTCATCTATTGATCACATTTTATCATCGTATTTATATAATGTAATGTACAATATGCAGCTACATTATGGTATATATAATTAGCATGTCCAACGCATTCAAACTGACAACACCGTGGGTTCTTCACTTTTTGCTTATCTTGTCATTTAATATTCTTTCAGATTTGTTTTAAATAATCAAATGAACAATACGTATTGTATGTTTCAGATTTAGGTACTTTAATACAATTACTCTCAAGTTATCCACAATCATTGTGGTATCTCTGTGTAAAAAGTGTAACTATAATGCTAATATAATAATAATAATAATTATAAGAATAAGTTGCACAAGGCAATAGTCCTGTGTGGCCATTTGTTTGTTCACGACCGCTTCCCCACTCCCTTTCCCCAAACTTCCTGGCACAAATAGAACTTGAAATAATCTTCCGACGCTCCGCCCAAGACACTAATGACTTGGAGCATTCACTTAATATATTATCCAATTATAATATTACTCATTCGCGGGAGGGGGGATAGGTGTGCAGCTTTTTGTATGATGTTAATATAGCAACTGAGTGTTGACAGAATAACATTTCGATTAGCGATTGGCATTTTTCAGCTGATTGGAGAGCCAATCTAGACCCTCGTAAAGTCCGTCTCCACTTGTAGCACACGTTGCTTGGATATACCAGTTACGATTGCGTAAAGAATGCAGTCCCAATTTGTCGGTAATTTCTGCCGCATTCATCGCATTTGGAAGGTCCTAAAAGAGTTCTTTATTTCAAACCTACGTCCATTTTCACTCTTCATTGATAAGAATACGGCTTACTTGTTTGTTAGCGAATATCAAGAGTACCGCGTCTCTGAGCTCGTCCTCGGCTAACATTCTCGTAAGTTCCTCGCGCGCTTCGCCAATACGTTCCCTATCATTACTGTCAACGACGAATATCAAACCCTGCAAGTAAAATCATATATGAGCAAAAAGAATAAACTTGCGAACATTTTAAAACTCCCTTTGTTACGTACTTGCGTATTCTGGAAGTAGTGTCGCCACAGAGGTCTGATTTTGTCTTGACCACCAACATCCCACACAGTGAAACTAATATTCTTATACTCAACTGTTTCTACATTGAAACCTGAATAACAGAAATATTATTATTAAAATTTGTCCTTAATCTTACATGTAACAAATGCTTATATTTTAAAATTCATTTGTGTTTACCTATGGTGGGAATTGTGGTTACAATTTCACCTAATTTTAATTTGTACAGAATTGTGGTTTTACCAGCTGCGTCAAGTCCTACCATCAAAATCCTCATTTCCTTTTTACCGAAGAGGCCTTTAAATAACGTTGCAAACATATTCCCCATGATTACAATTGATTATCGATACCTGTAACAGTTAATTTATAATTACTTAAAAATCTTTATTTTAAATATTATCATTATTCCAAAACAAAAGATGATTATCAAGCTGTTATACTTCCATTCTGATTAAAACATATTGATATTAACAATGAATCACACAGCCTTTCAATCAATCATACACACTCACACATAAGCCACAACTCAAGCAAAATTGCATCAGTCGACAATTTTTCAGAGGAATAAAAATATTAATTGATAAAGAAATTATCAGTTAAAAATTTAAGTAATTTCAATTTTTCAAAATGAAATTCTGTTAAAAAAGATCAGTTCATGGAATGTCAAATGGACACGTCGTGACTGACGTTTTTTTTTTGCCGCAAATAACGCAATTGAATTGCAATAGAGAAAATAGACGAATATATAACATAAACAAAATATAATATTTATATGACAAAAACATTGCCGCGTAATCGCCAACACAAAGAATGGATATATAGCAATGGATCATAAGACGTGTTTAGCACACTAACGCAAAAATAAAATTAGCCTTGTTGGACTCGTATGCGTGTACTACGCGTGAATTTTGCGCTGTCGCAAAACTCATGAAGCTAACCTGAGTACTTTCGTTATTAAATAAGAATTATAGTTAATTTATTGTTACGGCGAGTCATGGTGTTTAATTTAATTGGAAGACGAATAAAAAAAGGCAAAGCACGCATGAGATGCACACGCTGCCCGCTATTGATCTTCATTTTAATACATCGCTATCATACCCTCGATGATCACGTTAGGATACCTTGCTGGCGAATTATACACTTTATAAAATTCGATAGACTACGTAATACACTAATTCTAAATTATTAAGAGCAAGGCGAACGATAATTCTGCGAAGCCACTGCGTACACCCGGTTGTCTGTCACCTTCGACCTACTCCCCAGCGAATCGTCAAAAGTTCCCCACTCAATTGTCCATTATTTTAAAAGTAAGCTCTATTAATCGAATACCTTGTGATATCACCTCGCACGTATATGTCACTTGCAGTACTTACGTTTTAGTAAAAAAGATTATTCTCACGAGAAACGATAAAACATAAAACCAACACTCTCGAAAAGTACCGTATGTCAAAATGGCGGACGTGGAAAGGATTCATGCCTTATGCCACGTATAGGGCACACGAAACACCTCGATTGGTTAACTGAACTAGTCACGTGACGCAACAAAATTCCTCCAACTCGATGATTCTCTAAACTGACGTAGGTAAAGAAGAACACCGGCAAATCAGAAGGAAATTCGATTTCTGCAATGAATACGAACCAATAACCGGCAAAGGCTGATATACAAAAATATTCTTCCGCGTGTGTTACACATTTCCAAATTTTAACCATTCAAAATATAAACAAGTTACAATTTATTCGATTTTTATTAAATCACTGTCTGACAGGCATCACAATGCCTGAAAAAATATCATCGTTATTCAAGTATCATGAAGCCATACATAATGAACTAAAATCAGATTTTCTGAAAATGCAAAATTGCGAAAATACAAATGCTGAAGTATTGACAATTTGAAACGTGGAAAACATGTAATTATATTATTTTATTTAACCCTGTGTTCTTGATTTTAGATATTGCTGAGAGAAATATATGAGTGGATTAGTACAACACCAAAAATTACAACATATAGAATCAACTTATTGAAAACAACTACTGATAGTTTTATTCAACATTTAAATTCAGTCTTAATGAAGGTAATATTATGTATTCAAACTACTTCAATTTTCATATATGTAATAATAAATGAATTGTATATTCAATAGGTACAAACTCAGTTGCCAACAATAACAACAATTCCTTCATTTCCAGAATTGTGTATTGTTCATTGTTGGAATAAGGATATAGAATTAGATTTACAAATTCACAAAAATGAAATTATTGTTGATTCCGCTTGTGGATCAGCAGTACTTAGAGGCTCTCATGTATTTGCTCCTGGCATTATTGGGATGCCAAATGGTAATTTGACATTATTAAAAAAATATTTTAATTATTTCAAATTGTTTTTATAGTAATTTAATTATTATCAGGATTAAAAGTTGAAGACAGAGTAAGTGTATTTACTGACATAACAGGTAATTGTAAAAAGGGACTTCCACGAAAATATGAAGATAAAAATAAACTGTTTATTGGAAATGGCATTATAAAGCAAGTTAGAGATGATATATTTTCAGGAACTAGTAATAACCCAAGGTAAGCATTTTATTTCTTATTAACTTCCATTCGAGTAAACATTTTCAAATGAATATTGAATTTTGAAAGAAAGTGAAATACGTAGATTATTTGTAGTGGAATTGCAATTATTATGACTGATGTAATTTCACGGACTCCTCAGTTGAATGAAACTGGAATTCCACCTGGATGGGCTCTATTACAAAATTTACCAGCTATAGTATGTTCACGTATTCTTGATCCACAACCAAATGAAATTGTGTTGGACATGTGCTCTGCACCAGGAAATAAAACTACCCACATTTCCCAACTTATGAATGGAAAGGTATAAATAAAATAGATTAATTATAACAATTCTTATCCCTAACTTGAAAAATAAATCTTTATTTTATTTTTAGGGTACATTAATTGCTGTAGAAAAAATAAAATCAAAAGTAGCTAAAATAAAAAATAATTGCGAAATATTTCTTTGCAATAATGTAAATATATTTTGTTATGACTCAACAAAAGCTGTTTGCGAAAATCAATCGAGGCATATTTTAGATGGACCGCCTTTCAATCGAAACACATTTGACCGAATTTTGTTAGATACACCGTGTAGCGCGTTAGGACAGAGACCGCAACTGAGAAATCGAATCTCTGTTGCCGAATTGAAATCATATCCTCCATTACAAAGGAAACTATTTTCCGCAGCTGTTCAACTTTTGAAACCAGGAGGAACTTTGGTATATAGTACTTGTACCATCACTATTGCGGAAAATGAAGAAATAGTTTCGTGGGCTTTAAGGACGTATCCGGAATTGAAACTCCAACCTATTGATAATAAAATAAAATCATTAGGAATTAATATAAACGATTCTACTGGCTATTTCATACATGGACTGACAATAGATGATGCTAAGAAGTTATATAGATGTTGTGCTGGAGATGACACTATTGGATTTTTTGTTGCTTGTTTTGTTAAAGAAATTGTAAAATAATATATTTCAATAAATATTTATATTATATTATAAACGTCAGAATACTCCTCCAAAATCGGATACTCGTCTTCATCTTCTACATCCACATTTTGAATTACAACTTGAACTATTGCTTCACATATATCAATAGACTAGAATGGTAAAATTAGTAAAGGAATATTTTCCAACTAATATATTTTACATACAGTTTCACAAATCCGTCGTTTTATTAACGAATTAAAAATTTCATATTTGTTATCTTTTTTAATAGCTTGTAATGGAATATCTTCAACAATGAATCTGAAAATAATAATAGCATTAAATATTTAATATATATATTTTTTTTAAATCTAAAAATTTCACTTTAAGGTTGCAAAATGCCGTTCGTATGATACTTGGAATGATGTTGTTATCACAAAGAAATTAAGTTTTGATAAAGCAGGAAACATTCCTTGTTCTGGAAAAATAGAAATGTTCGAGGCAGGTATATTTTGCTCTGGAAACATTATATCTTGTTCTATTATCCACCGAAAATATACAGCAACTTCACTAAAATAAATAATTTTCTGATTAAATTCCACCTATTTTTTAGCCTCTTTTCTTGATTACCTAATATTCTCAATAGTTATTTGTTTCTCAAAAGTATTATTAAGGAAAATTGGATCTAAATTCAATTGATAATAAACAGAAGCATCCGGGTTGACAGAAGATGGCAATATTTTCTGCATATTCTAATATTTTAAAAAAATGAAATTTTCACAAAATGACAATTGATTAATTGATACTAAACCTCACTAAATTTGAAATATTCAGATTCATAAAAAATTCCATCTCCAACAATTTCAATAGTTTGTACTGAACAGTTATCGCAAACAATAAACAATTTGTGAGCCTAGAAAAAATGGTATCATTTGAAAATTTGTTGCAACATATATTCATGAGTGAAATTAAATACAAATAATCTCAAATGTTACATTACATGAACACCATAAGAAGTTGGATAAAAATCTATATGAAGAATAATTTCATCTTCATTTTTTAGAAAAAAATATGCAGGCCATATTGTAAAATTAGGTAACAATAATTGATTTAAATTTGAGACATCCTAAAAATTGAAATAACATCTCTACAAGTGATATTTTTATTTCAAGAACTAAAATGAATACTTTTCAAACCTTAATTTCCATATAATACCAATCAAGTTCACTAAAGAGGAAAAACCTCCCTTTTTCGCCAATATTTTTGATTTTAATATGCCAACTCACTTGTTCTCCAAGAAAACATTTTATACAACTTATTGTTGTAAATATAATTCTCTGGCATTGACAGTCAACATGGAAACAATCCTTTTGTTTAATATTTTGTTGCTGAAAAAAGGTATACCATATTACAATTATACTTCATCAAAAAGTATATTACAAATTAAATTTTCTTTACTTTAATCGAAATCGATGACAAAGATTCATGAGACAAATTTGATATTGGTATATTTCCACATTGTAAGTGTGTATCGTAGACTGTTTTAAAGAAATAGGTATTAAATTATGAATAATCATTTCACAGTAATTATACTTACTTCTTAAAATAGGGGAATTTCTGTATGCATGCATCTCAATAATAACAGACTTTCCATTTTCAACATATATTATAAAAAAATCATTTTGATTTTCTAAAGTTAAACTGCGAAATGATATATTGATTCTGGTATTTAGACCTGCAGCTAAGTAATTCTTTTCTTCATTCAATTGTATGTAAAAATTTGATCTCACTGCAGAAAGTTTTATTTGATATCTCACTTTTCTGCATACAATATTTCTCAACTCTACTGTTTTCTGTAACCAAATTTAATTAATACTTCACGTTCAAATGAAATATCTAAAATTGTACCTGATATTCCTTGTTACGTTCAAAGTTAGGAAATTCAATACAATTTGGCACAGCAACCAAAATTGATTTATATTTTTCATTTTTAATTATACCATTTTTTACTTCAGAGTTCTGTTTTTTCGTCAAGTCAATTTTTGACTCTGTTTTACTTTAAGTAGCGAATTATAAATATATTTTTATTAAGTTATAAAATGAGATCAAATTTCATTCAATTACCTTCTGAAACTAACAGTTTTGCAAATCTTATTGGTTGTAAAATCATTCAATATGGACGTCGATTTTTTTTTTCGTAATATTGTTTCTGAACCCTTAGCCGTTTTCATCAAGGAATGTTGCATAGGGAAATATTTTTTGTTCATTTTTTTACGTACTGTCTGGTACTTAAATTACTTTCTTTAAATCTTGAATTATCATAAAATACACTATTGCGTCTTACACAATAAAACTTTTCGTTTTTCAAATTTTTTACTGAAATTTTCAATATTTTCTTATGATAACAATAAAAAAGAAACTAAAACTATGCAATACTATGTATTAATTAATTCATATTTCTGAAATAAATCGATGAAAATCTAATGAAAATCCATAAAATGAAAAACTCGTTTTACATACGTAATATATTTTAAAACTTCTTTATTTTATAAAGGATTAAAGTCGAGTTTATTTACAGATGAGTTAGGACATGTAAATTGCGAATTGATGCTTACCACGATTTTACATCTTAAGACACGTAAGATATAAAGAAGCGATTTATATGTACGAAGAAGTTAACAGTTTGCTAATATTAACATATCTTTTTCAATAAACACTGAATGAATTACATTTCATGTTATTAAGCCTTATGGTATCAGTCAATCATTTTCATTGTTCGTTTAGAATCCAATGTAAATGCTTACAATCGTGTAGCTTGTCAAGCTTAACTTTTATGAATCAACAAAAATAAAAGGCAAAGCATTAAGCACAAATTCTTTCACAATAATAATTATTTCATTTCTTTATTCATTAAATGAAATTATTCATATGACGTTAAATTCATCATGAAAATGATATTTCAATAAAATCTCTTTGAAAAATACATTCAATGCAAGTTTGGTATTATTGAAATCTTCCAAAAAAATCGATTTTTTTCACTCACTACATATGATTTGTACATCTTTCAGATAATTTTTAGACAAATAGAGGTACAGGCTTAATAATGAAAAGAAAATGTGTTTCATTAAACATTACTGTATTTTCAGACTCATAGATTTAAAAACTATGAGTAATCAATCGGAGTGCGCTAAATTAACTATAGGTAAGCATACAAGGTCCACGTAGTACGATACACTTATCATGTCTGTATACGAAATGTACAGTACCAAGCCTAAAATGAAATCTCTTGAATTTGTCTCTAACAAATATAATTATAGTGAATCGATGATTTACACCAATTATGGTGGAATGCTATAAGTGACTAATATTTCGATGGATGTTTAATAATTCAAAACTACCATTTTCAAACTACAGTCTCATTCAGATGAAAATTTCGTATGGGAACAGAAAATAGGCGTCCAGTATGTTTCATTAACGCCGTGAAAACTTGATAAACTTATTAAACAAGGACACGTTTCAATTTTCCCCCCTCACGTTGATATTTACATATACAATGAATGTGGTATGCTTTTTAAATCATAATGACACATACAACCAATAGAATACGATTATGTTCTACAAGTAACGATGCATGCAATCGTCGGTCTCATATCTTTATATAATCTTGAGTACTGCCAATATAAGATTGAAAATACTGTCAGTCATGTTAATTGTACGGTAAATTCGGACTTTGTATGCAGCGAATTAGGAGTCCCATACGTTTTACTATTGTTTCATTTTTCGTTTTGCAAAATATAAAACCCCAGATTACATTTTTCTACCCTACAATTATAATTCTTATGTGAAACGTAGTATAGTTATCGAAGGTATTATATATATTTTGCATAATAATGTGTATCCATTCATTATAAATAAGAGTAAAAATTAAAATACCAGTGGATTGTTGTACACTGAGACATGAACAGCTGTAATATATCCGATTAAACCTAAAGTACAGATTTTCGTATTTTTTAATTTTTTTACAACATGCTAAATATTCACCACATTCTGCTTGCTGAATGTTATACATCATCTGACTCCTGTGTTTTACGCGAAAAAGTGCATTATTACATATGTACAATCCACGGTTCACAATTGAGCGTACTACCTTTCACACAAAATATCAAATTTGATGCAAGCTTTGTCCCATACTCTTTCTTGTTCATTTAATCGTTCATTTGTCAAGCTCCAAAGCAGCATACTGTTCTTCATCTACCTCTGTCATCATTAAATTTCCATCAGGTAATAATAAGACCACACGACGCGTGCCACCTATTACAAAATCAAATTGAAAAGAAAAATTAGTAACGGTTCAAATTTCAATACAATATGTTTTAATTTTGTAACACATTACCTGGCGTAGGTTCCTCAGCTTGAACAACCTGAGCCACGACTTGTGCCTGATTATCTGCATCTTCCTGAGCTCCAGTCACATCGCCAGTACTAGTGTTGTCCATAATTGACATTACCATAGCATTCTCTGTCGATTCTGTGTCAGTTTCCTTGACGTAAAATTGTGGGGCAAGATTAACTTGATCCGGTATCAACTGTGCGACTGCTTCCGCGACAGCGTGATCTAACGTCAGAACTGATCCGTCGTCTCCTTGTTGCTCCGTTGTAACATAAACGCATTGTTGCTCACCATCCGCACCTCTCGTAACCAACAACGTTTGACCACCTTCAGCTTGACCGGCAACTTGATAAACAACACCATCCTCTCCGGTTATCGTCACCAAATTCGATGCATCTTCGGATACCTTTCTTTCCTCATTTAGTTTATCATCAGATTTGTTTAAATCCGCAGACGCCACCGACAATGTCGCAGCAGTTGTAACGGTACTTGTCGGTAAGCTTGTGGTGATAATAGATTCTGAGGTAGAAGCAGCTTCCGTGAGATTTGCGCTCGTGGTGATTGTGGCAATCGTTGAAATCGTTGAAGTGACTGTTGTTGTTGTGTCGTCCAAGCAAGGTAGGTCTGGTGCGGGTACGGCTACATTCGTCAAACTGATTTGCGTTGGCTCTGTTGTTTGCACTATTGTTCCCGTAGTTCCACCAGGACTCATTTCCACTCTCATAATACCACCACTCTCTGTTAAAGTATCAAGCGAAGGAAGTACCAACTCTGCAGTTGCTGTTGTTGGTGTAGCGCTTGTATTTTCTTCACTAACAATATCCGTTTTCGGGTTGGTCAAAGGAGTCGATGGTGCAGGTTCAGGTTCTGGATCGTTTTGCTGTTCTACAGGCTCCCCGTCAGGGCCAATAATACGTCCAGTCAATGGACACAGTGTAAATGGACGTGGAGGACTATCTGGTTCTGTTGGTGCAACTGGTTCAACCTCTGCTGGTGGAAGATCAGGCTCACCTTCGCTACTACTTTCTTCTGTACCAACTTCGTGGAATTCCATATGTAATCCGTCACCCTCTGCTAGTTTACTCTCTTTGAGTTTTGCTGCAGGATTATTGGAAGTATCAGCTATTCTCCCCCTACCACGTCCGGTACTTGAACGGGCACCAGCTAATAAACCTCTACCGCCAGATTTGACCATACCAGCAGCTTCCTGGGCTTTTCGTTTAGCCATCAATAATTTTTGCTGGGGAGATAATAATGACTGTGGTTTACCAACCGGTGTCTTTGGCGATTGTTTCATTTGTGAAGGGCTGCTGCTGGATTTCACTATCTGCTTTTGTTGCTGACCAACCACAGCGAATTTTGGTCTAACCTGAGTGATAGTGCTTGGACTACCGGATGGACTCTGTCCAGTCGAAACAGCACGTTTCTGTAAGACTTGACGGGTTTGAGCTTGTGCCTGTCGTGGTGCCGGGGCTCTAACCGGGGTACGAACAGTAGATACTCCCAACACACTTGTAGGTGCCGAGCCTCGTATCGTTGGCCGGGGTAACAACGGTCTGCCGTCTGGACCTCGCTGACCAGCTACAGGGCTCGGTCGAATACTTGTAGTTATTCTTGGTTGCAGTGTTATTGGTCCTGGAACTGCAGTAACAACGTGAATTTGCTGCAACTGAGATGGATCGGGTTTCGGTTGAATCTTGACTGGCTCGTTCTTAGGTGTTCCGCCAGTTTTTCCGGTCATTGGTTTTGAAACTACTTTCATTTGAGTAACGACTTGATTTCCATCTAATTTCGTTACCACCTTTACTGGAGTTACCGAATTCGCTTGAGATGCTGAAATCACTTGCTTCCTAATTACATTTGGATTTTCTCGGTTTTGTACCATTAGAACGCCCTGCGTAGGTGAGCCCTTGACAGCGAGTTTACCGCTGGGTGATGAGTCTAATTTTATGATACCGTCCTTTCTCGACATTACGTAAACTCCTGATGTGAGGTTGGGCATTTGTTTGGGATCAACTTTCACAACTCCTTTAGCGTTGGCAACAAGAACTGGTGGTTGACCGGATTTAGCACTTTCGGGCGACTGTAACCCTAAAGACGTGGCCAAATCAGTAGCAGAAGAAGATCTATTGGAGCCATTCGATTGGGCGTTCGCACGATTAAATGCTCGTTGTATAACATCGCTACGTCCAATAAGTCTTTCTTCTTCTGATTCACCAGTCCATTCATCATCACTTGCAGTATCTCCTTTCGCCCGTTTGGGCACGTTACTTGTTCCTTCGTCAGAGTCACTATCTGAATAATCAACTTTCCTTTTTCCTAATACTACTGAAAAAATATAACATTAATAAAAATTTAAAACAAGAAAAAAATAAAAACTTGTATATTTACATTCGTTATCTTCGTCTTTCATTGAACCACACCATTGTTTTACTTGATCCATTGCTTTTGATTTACTGGAGCGCATGGGTCGTCTAGAAACATCGATAGATATTTTGAAATATAGAATTTATTCGAGAAGTGATAATTTTATAAAGTTTTACCCGGCTTGTCCGACAGTGCTTGGTCCAGGTTTATTGATTTCAGACGATTTAACAAGCGTTTTTTGTGCGGAAGTATTGCGATTCACTAATTTAGCATTTGCTTGTTGTTGAGCAGCTTTTAATTCCTTTTGTTTGGCCAAATTCCGCTGGAACTCTTCTAAGAGATTTTTGCATGTCGCTACATTCTCGGCTGGTTCCCACGAATTGTGCTCGCTATATGATTGTGAATAATTGAAAATAAATAAAAAATTTATTTAACACGTATAATAAGACATGCAAAGAAAACTCACTGTGCTAAACCTTCCCACTTCAATAGATATTCAGAACACCTTTTCTTCGGATTGAAACGTTTTGCTAATATTTTTTCTACCACAAGTTCTTCATCACTAGACTCTCCAACTTCGCCACCTGACTTTGCAGGCTTTACCTACCAGAATTATAATTTTATAATTTTTATATGAAAAATTTATAAATAAATAATTTAGAAGTAAATGAAGGTATATAGTAACCTTAGGTTTTATGGTAGGCTTTAATCTTGGCTTCTCTCTTTTGTCTACCTCCATATCAGTTGATTCTTTTGCTGACTTTGATTCCATAGCTTTGACTTCTTTTTTTTCAATTTCCTCTGGCTGACCATTTCGTATTATTTTACGAACTATCACTGGTTTTGTTCCTTTAATACAGTATAATATAGTATAATTGAATCTTTTTTGATGTAATAAATAATTATATTCAGAATAAAGATATATACCTCCTGGAGTTGAAACTACTTGATTTGGTTTTGGAACATCCTGCATTTTTGCATTACTAATTTTGTTAAATGTTTGAATCGTTTTGCCTGCTGCAATCCAAGAATCTCTTATGTTTGTATCCATTTTACACCACTTTTGATATAATTTCCAGGAATTGGTAGAATCTCCTTCTGAACTTTCCTGTTGTATTTGGGAGTCTTTCCACAATAGGAAAGCCCATACTTGAGCTTTTTGCTCATTCTAAAAAACATGAATTCATAATATATTTTATATTTTTTCAAATGATTGAAGTCATTATGAGAACAAGATCTACATACATTGCTGTTTTCACGAAAATGCGATACTTTCGTACACTGTCCATCTTTGGATCGATGCTCTTGAAATTCTTCCACAAAGTGGAAGACAGTGTGGCATTGTCCACAAACTAACACATCTAGTTTTCCTATTTCTTCTTGAGCAGCTATGAACCATAAATATCAGAATTTGTTGAAATCTAATTGATTTAGTAAAATAAGAATAGTGGTTTTAAATACCTTTGATTGTTGCAGGATTAGTACTGATGGCTGAAGAGCCATCATCTGCTTCCATTTTGTACTGATAGTTCCTTTATTTAGGTATTTCACTTGGTCTCTCGCTTTATATTAAAAATAATTCCAAAGTTATAATACAAACAATATACCAATGAATAATCAAAGTTTTGCATCAACATTTTTTAAATTATTAATAAAATTTGTTGTTATTAAGAGTACCTTTTTATTAAAAACTTTTTATTTGAAAATTAACAAGAAACTGCGAATTACATTAAAAAACGGTCATATGACCGATTTATACCGACCTACCGGTCGGTAGGTTTAGTGTTGAAAAACAAGAATATTACAAAATTCATCATCTACATTCAGTAAAGCTAATAAGATAAAATCTTAATAACAACCAATTATTCAAAAGCCATAAAATCACTAATTACGAATAATAATTAAAAAAAGTTGATTTTAATGAATTTAAAGTTTCGCGGGTATGAAAAAAATGTGTATCCTATATGCCGGTAGTAACCACTACATTATATTTTTTAAATCGTTGCAGTCGATAATAACACAATATTTCTCGTTCACAGGCCACTTTCGAACAAGAAACAACAAAGAACTCTTTGATCCTTACCGGCGTCAAGCAACGAAGGGAAATTCGCGACAGTTAAAATCGAAAAAACATTTCGCATCAAACGACAAGACGTCGGGATAGAAAAAGAGCATGGAAGTTATTGTAAACGCGGCCAGTGGCGTAAGTTATGCCAACGATCAAAACTCACAATTTAATCGGCTCGTAACAAGGTACAGGACACCTGAACGAGTTTTTTGACGTACGTCCAAAGGACCTGGACACAGTATCGACTTAACGCGTATTACGAATTAGCGAACATAATTCGACCGATGGCATTTGCCGCCGCTGCCGCCGCCGTAGACTCTGTCTACTCTCACCACGAGCAAAGCCGAATAGCCTGATGATGCTCGTCAAGATGGCTCTCGATCGCGGCTAAACTCCCACTGCCGATTACACCCGTCTTCACTTCCTGTTTTTTCGTGAATGCTTTCCGAACGCACTTGTCCGTTAAAAAAACCGGCAGGATAATCGCTAATCGATAGCGAAGATAAATGTAAATAGCAATTACCTCAATTTGCGACGTCTTGCCGTGCAGGAATGGCACGTTTTTGCACAGTTGTTGGAAAATTTCTCGGCGCCGCACATGAAAGGATGAAAACAGCAAACGCGTCGGACGACGGTGGCGCTGTATGTTTCGACGCCACGGCGGCAGTGTCCATTTTTGGCGGGAAATTTTATACTCATTTTTTACCTTTTAGTCATTCTTTTGATAATTATTATTTGTTATAATTTACAATTAAATATTTGAAAATTTATATTTGTCTATGTAGTCTAATTTTGAACGAGTGAATCTTCAGAAATTAAACAATTATCACAAATGCTTGAGTTTGATTTCGAATCTACCGCCATGCGTTACCGGATCTCCCGACATCTCTGATAGAAAATGGTTTATGTTAATTATTGTATTCGGCGATGATTTCGAAAATGTTCATAGGTCATTTTATTAATATCAATGAGTTGATACACATTATTGCTACTTCATTTACTATGGGTAAATTCAAATCTTGTTATAATGCTACAAATTTCTAATACCGATGAGAAAAATTTCACACCACCCTTAAATGATACAACTACGCCTATGCACAATTCCTAATTCATAATAAAGTCGGAATTATTACGCTTATGATTACGGCTGTCAATATAAACAATCTTAACCTAATACACAAAATTATTTGTTGCAGATCTTAAGCAATTATAAAAGAATTTTATATAAGGATTTTTTTGCTATTCTTACGACAAATTTTTGATTAGTAATATATAATAACCAAAAAATGGCAGATGAAGAAGAAGAGAAAGAATATCGTTGGGAGACAGGTTATGAAAAAACTTGGTAAACTACAAATTTACAAAGAGCAACACCAATTTAATTCTTTTTTGAGAATAATACATAAAATATTTTATTACAGGGAAGCTATCAAAGAGGATGATCATGGACTTGTGGAGCTGTCTGTCGCAGATATCATTCACAATGCTAAGAGAAAACGTCAACTCGATCGAAAAACTGGAACCAAATTAGGTATGATGAGACATCTATATATTATTCTTGATGCTTCTTCATCCATGACAAACCAAGATTTTAGGCCAACAAGATTTTTATGTTCTTTAAAGGTAAATATTTCACATTTAATACATGGCAATTCTACATAATACTCTTATTTATTTTTTGACAGATTTTAGAAGATTTTATCGATGAATTTTTTTACCAAAACCCAATTAGCCAGATGGGAATTATTCTAACAAGAAACAAACGAGCTGAAAAGATTAGCGATCTAGCTGGTAATTCCAAGAAACATATTAAGGTAGGATAGTTATTTAATATTATCATGCAGTTTAAATGAAATTTATGTAACTTATATATTTTATCTAACAGGAACTGGCAAGTTTACATCAAACAGCATTAACTGGTGAACCATCGTTGCAAAATTCTTTAGAACTAGCTATTAAATCGTTAAAAATGTTACCAACTCATGCTAGCAAAGAAATACTTGTCATTATGAGCTCTCTCACCACTTGCGATCCAGGAGATATAGATGAAACTATTCAAGTAAGAATAAATAGCTAAAAACTGTCACCAAGAACTCAAAATGGAATAGTTTACCAATTATATTTTTTCAGAGTATGAAACTAGAAGGTATTAGGTGTAGCGTCATTGGCCTCGCCGCGGAATTGTGTATATGTAAGCGAATGGCCGGTGCAACTGGTGGTGAACACGGAGTAGCATTGGATGATAAACATTATAAAGAACAACTAAACGCGCATATCGATCCACCACCTGCCGCTACAAGATTAGACGCTGCTCTTGTTAAAATGGGTTTTCCGCATCACGCCTTGCACACTTATCAGACTGATGCGTCTATGGTGGTTTGTATGTGCCATGCAGAAAGCGTGGATGACGTTGTAAAACCCACTGGACCGGGTTACCTGTGCCCACAATGTTTGAGCAAACACTGCGAGCTTCCAGTTGAATGCAGAACGTGTAGCCTCACTCTCGTGTCAGCCCCGCATTTGGCAAGATCTTACCACTATTTGTTCCCTGTTGGTACTTACAAAGAAGAGCCATTAGATGGCCATACCTCGTGTTTCGCGTGTCAGAAAGATTTCACGCCAACAGATAAAAAAGTAAGTTTTACAAAAATTGAAATTGTATCTAATAATGAAAATTTGAAAATTAGGATTTAAATCCGAAGTGAATTTTTTAACAGTATCGGAATTTCTTTCAGGTATACACGTGTAGCAAGTGCTTCCGTACATTCTGCGTGGATTGCGAAATATTCATCCACGAGTCTCTGCACACATGTCCTGGCTGTGCAACGAATCCTAACACTTACAAAAACGTACAAATAGAAAATAAGTAACGTTACGTATTCTAAAGAAATTTTCAAATATGATTAGAAAATTTCAATGAATTTTCATGTAAATTTGTGTGTACCCCGTAATTAATTACATACTGTATTATACTTTTGTATTTATTATACAATAAATAAGTAAGACAGAGCCTCGAATATCTTTTATTCCACGTCGAGATTGCATTTTTTGCAAATTTTGCTATAAAGTTTTCCAGCTCAGTTTTTATTTGAAAAAACTGAGAAAGAAAACTGATTTGAGAGGAGTATCAATTTTATCGAATCTCGGAATCAATTACACCATTAATTACTCGAGAATCGGCATTACTGTCCTCCTCAAAAAATCATAGTGGGAGCAGATTGAAGTTTATTAGCAATCAGACAGGTGGAAGTGTGCGTCATAATACGGCGCGTTATTAGTTTGCCGCTGTCTTTTGGTGCGATAGGTTCGAATGTTGTCGATCCGCTTCTAAACACGAGGAACCTTATTTAGGAAAATTTTTTTTTTTTGAGTCACATTGTAAGTATCGTGAACACTCGTTCAACAGTATCGTCTACTTCTAACGACACGATCAGCCGAATGTAGTGTCCGAAAAAACGATAAAAAAATGTAGTGTTTTGAAAACATTTCACGTTAGTGTAAATATTTACGGCGTTACAGTTTTTTAAAAAAAAAGCCAACAGAAATCTGTTACTGTGTCAAACAAGAGAAGTGCTTGTGTACGTACTCGAGTGTGAATCGTCTGCGGAAACGTCGGTTAGTGCATGCCATCAAAATGTTAGAGCACACGATAAACAAAAATTCACGCCGCTATAACTACTCGAGTTCAGTTTAGCCATGCACACTTTACTCGCCAGTGTCCTCGCAACTTATCGCTCGATAGCGAGCGTTATTTTCAATTTTTTTCAATTTTTCAATTGTTGTTGAAACAACAATTTTTTAGATTAAATCTTTTTTTTTTGTTTATTTCGGTGAACGCATTTTTGACAATTTTTCGACTTGTTGAAAGCGGATGTACACAAGAAAAGATGTGTAAAAATCCAATTGTCAACATTTTTGTTAAATCTTCTTTTGTTCATTTCGGTGTGCGCATTGTTGTGACAAGTTTTGCTTTACATTCGTCGCGTTCGCGGATTAATAACGCTCGATTATTCTCGCGTCATAAAATCAGGAAATTCACAATAAACATTACACATTGAGTGCAGTGTAATCGCGTAACGAGCCGTGCCTTAGAAAGTCTTGGGAGTCCTTGGTGATCAGAAACGTCTCGGTATGCCCTGCACGAAACTCGAATTACATAAACTCGATAAGCGCGCCGTATCGTAGGAGAATCGGAAAATTTTTTTTCGGCAAATTTTGTCACTGCAATTTCTAGACACCGGGGGACGATATATAAACGCGCGCTGTCAGTCTGACGTTTGCAGTCCACCGGTTAGTCAGTGAAGGTAGCGTTCTATTTGCAATGCGGTTTTCCGATTTTTTTTTTATTCGTCCTTAACGCGTTTCGAGATCGCGCGCGCGATAAAATCGTACAAAGTCGGTCTTAAATTTTTTACTCGATACAAAAAAGATTCTCTTTTATTTCTCGGCTTAGCCGAGGATTCGCATTTTAATCTAACCAACTCGTTCCCTCAATAAACGAAATTATCGTCGAATTTGCGCGCGAAATTATCTCGCGCGCTCTAATTCTGTCTCCGGGAAAAATACTCCTTTTTTGCGTTCATTTATTCGACGTTAACAATTATCGCAATTTTTGTAGACCGAGTCGCGTATGATTTTGCATTTTCGCGCAGTCCTTAGCGAATCGGAGTCGCGACAATGGGCGCGAAAAACGGAAAAACGCGCTCGCCTGTGCGCGGTAATTGCTCGGTTACGAGGTCTTATAGTTATAGACGCTCACAAAAAAAAAATAAAGAGAGAAATCACGTAACGCTATTTTGTGGGTCTTATTTTCGAAAATGAGCGTTTAAACGCGCGGCTTTTTATCTGGATCGAAATTCACGCGATTTTTATTCCAAACCGCTGGCAATTAATCGTTAATTGCGCGCATTCCGTAGAAACAATGTATTCAATATTTTTTTTTTCTCAAAACAATTAATTTTTTTGCTATAATAACGTAGCTAATGGGATCAAGGCAATTACTCGCGCTCGGTGTTCTGTGTAATCGATCGAATACCGTTCTTTCCTGTTCGTGTTGCTTTCATTTTTAAATAAAAAAATAATAAAATATAAAATATATAATAACGAAAAAAAAACTAAATAAAATCGTCTCATAATTTTTGAAATGTGCGGTTTCTTCGTTGTTACACAATACACTACTTTGTATCGAACGATCGAAGGATTGTCGCCTTATTAGCGATTTTATTTTCTTTCCGCGTTCCGCGGTCGTGCAACCTTCGACTCCTTTAATAGCGTCAAACTCTTCACGTATGAAAGATCTAGTTATCTATTACTGGAAATAATTTTCTTAATACGACAAGAAATTATTACATCCGATTAAAATTTATAAGTTAAATTTAATGTACGCTGCAAAAGAGTGTTGAACCAATTAAATATGCATTCATAAACTGCCGAGAGAATATTTTGGTGAGTAAAAAAAAAAGTCTGAGTGCAAAATTTATTGGTGGATTTAACAATTATTTTGTCAGTCTGAACGATTTCATCGAACTGTCAAAATATCCTCTTGGCAGTATATGACTGCATATTTAATGAGTTCAATAATTTTTTTTTTCTCAGTGTACACAACTATTAATTTAACGTGCGTAAGTTTTTTCATTCAGTCTTAAGTATGAATTTTTTCAATCCAACAAAAATATTTATTTTTTATATTGTCAACTAAATATTGTAGCTTCAACAAATTTTTTTCAGTATTCACTATTTATGTTAAATTTAATACATACAATTATTAATTTAACGTGTGCTTAAGTTTGAAAAATGAATTTATTCAATCCAACCGAATTATTTATTTCAATATTTTCAGTATAAACAATGATTGTTGTTAAATTCAACACATTTTCACCGTGGTAGTTACCCATCGATGAAAACCGTTATAAGGATGTTTTGTTATTACGAAAAATGCGACTGACCGACGACGGGAAATTCATAAAACTGGTTCATACAAATTCAATCGAGGAAAAAAATGAAATATTTTTATTGCGCTACTTCTTACGTAATTGAACGATCGAGCCGTTCGTACGCGTTCCCTTTGTTGCACGCATCCGCATAAAACTAGTTGGGCAAGGAAGACAATTCAAGAGGTATCGACGGGCTATAACGTAAGAACCGGAATGAATCAGTTCGCTTGCCTCGGTAATTCCTTATAAATTCTTGTTTTCGGTATCGTAGCGCTAGTAGGACGAAAACGCTTTTCACGCGAGTTGCGCGATTCCATCGTTAAAAATATTTCAAGTGACATTTCGCTTAAATATAGTGAAATTTATAAATTCAATCGGCAGCAGACGATTCGCGTCGGTCTTATTTTTGGCCCGGTCCCCTCGCATGGCGCCCGGGTGGTTACCCGTTTAGCACGCCCCCTTCGATCCGGTGCTGCTTTTTAAACAAATTGCCGCTATCTAGAACAAGTGGTACTTGATTGAACGGTCTAACTGTGCCTGCTGAAAAAACAAAACAAGAATCTCAAATTTTCCGTCCGCACTTGAGAACAAGCAAAAATCGAGAGTACAGAAAGTAAAAAAACAGTATAGGGTTGCATATTTGGTTCAAAATTTTGTTCTCTGTCGAATAATTAACCCTTTACTTTGCCCCATATATTGTATAATTTTATTCATCAAATATAAATTTAGCAATGAAACGCAAAAAAATGGTCTCTGATTGCCTGCAGTCTTTTTTTTCTTTTTAATGTTAATATCAAATGTTATTAAATAAAACTATTTTTATTGAAAGAACAATTTTTTTTTTTCAAAATTCGTGCAATAAAAAAATTTAGGCTGTAAATTGTTTTTTAATCGAGAATTTATTTTTTAAGGGAGAATGGACGAATCCAGCATGGCGAGTCGGATGTGGAAGACGCTGTCGCGCAAGCGGGTAGACGACAAGGACAGCACCAGCGAACTAGCGCGAGTCCTAAATGTTTTCGACCTGACCGCACTCGGTGTCGGCTCGACCCTCGGCCTTGGCGTTTACGTCCTCGCTGGTAGCGTGGCCAAGGAGACGGCCGGACCAGCTGTATGCTTGTCTTTTCTCATTGCAGCGATAGCCTCCGCTTTCGCAGGTGACTGGACTATAAATTAACGCAAATCGGTAGTTCACTTTGAAATCATTCACTGAGAACGTCTTGGAATCATTAACAAAGTGAATGTGGAAAATTGAAAATTTTAAACGAAAATTTTGTTTCTACACAGAAAAAAAATGGCTACTGAATCAAGACAAATATTCTTAATTCAAGAGAATTATCAAGTAAAAGTTTTCTTGAGTTGAGAATTTTTTTTTTTTTGAAAACTATAGTCGTACTTGAATCGAGTGTATTTTATTTTATCTTGAGATAATTATTTTTCAAATGAAAAGCAAGAATATTAATATTCATGAATCAAGAAAATTTTTTTGAATGAAAAAATGTTGACTTATTCAAAGATATGCGTTATTAAATCAAAACATTTATTATCACTTTTGAAATTTATTTCTTCAATCAAGTGAGGAAAAATGACTTGATTTTTGAAAACAATTTTCTTTCGCGTATCTTGATTCAAGTTATCCGCATTTTCTGTGTAATGAAGCGAGTGTGGCATTATGAGTGATTCGTACCACTTGATCAAAAGCTGTCTCTGACGTCCGAGAAATAACTCAGAAATGGTGCATCGAACTCGAAGACAGAAAGACTTTTCCCTGAAACGAGCTATCGACTGTTTCAAGGTTGCTTATGAATTCTATCTTGGTGCATTTTATCACCAGTTTATGTTAATCGCGCGCGCAAATGTTAATCCATCTCCCTTTCTAGTCTTTTTCTATCGATTACACGCGATCGCTCAACTGCGACTCGCGTTGCGAAAGGCGAGTTGATCGACCTGAATATTCTTTTTTTTTTTTCACTCCTTACGAGTCGTTTAATGCTACTCTACACCCACTAAGTGCGCAAGGACGCGATTTCCGAAAGGCTGCGCTTAATATTTCAGGCATGTGTTACGCGGAGTTCGCATCGAGGGTTCCCAAGGCTGGATCAGCGTACGTTTACAGCTATGTGACCGTCGGCGAATTCATTGCCTTTGTCATCGGCTGGAACCTCATTTTGGAATACGTAATCGGTAATTTATGAGAAGGACACACTGAAAACGAAAATTTTGGTCGGAACTTGACTTTTTTTTCAAGATGTAGGTACAAATATTTCGATAAAATTTGGCTAAAAATTGGCATCGACAATTATTTTTCCTAGAAAATGATTTTATTGTTTTATTTTTACCATTTTTGTCTAGAATTTTATTCGAACGAACGTAAATACAAAATTTTATTGACAGTGTGGTTCGAATTACCTGGGAGAAAAAAGAATCGTAAATAAGCAATTTTTCTCATAATTGCAGGCACAGCAAGCGTAGCTCGAGGTCTGAGCAATTATCTGGACGCGCTTATCGGAGATGTGATGGGAAAAGCGCTGCTCTCGGCGATGCCGATCAACGTTTCTTTCCTCTCCGAGTATCCCGACTTCTTCGCCTTCGGGATGGTCATTCTGCTCATGGTGCTGCTCAGCACCGGCGTCAGGGAGTCCTCCTTCCTGAACAACATTTTCACCGTAATCAATCTGATGACGATACTGGTTGTCGTCGTTGCGGGCTCCATGAAGGGTTGGCTCTATTTTTCGTTCTAAATCTTGAGTGAACAAATTTGTAAAATTTTTCATTTTTATTCTAAAAACACATTAATTAACATTGAAATTTGAGAAAATTTTCACTTTTTATGAAATTAAATTTTTCTTGAGTCACTACTTACTTAGTTATTACTACTTATTTACTTTTTCTTGATCTGAACTTTTTTCAATTTAACTTTAACTTTTTCCCTCATTCTTTTTACCTTTTTTTTTATATATACAATCTACACAAAAAGAAGTTGAAAAAAATTTAATTTTATAAACAGTGAATATTTCGTACTAACATTCAACATTCTGATGAATAAAATTCGTATAACAAAATTTCAGGCAGTACCTATAGATAACCATTTTTTTTCAAATTTCAAAATTAAAAATTATTGGCTCATGAACATTCTTCAAATTTTACAAATTATTTAAAAATTTCTAAAATATTTTCACTTGAAACAATTTTGTAGTCGAGACGCAAGCGATCCTCTTCATTCGAACTAACGATCGTTTTCAGCGAACACCAACAATTGGTTCATACCAGCGAGCGATATACCAGCAGCTGTGACGAATCCTGGAAACGGTGGTTTCATGCCGTTCGGCATAAGCGGCGTGATGGTGGGTGCCGCCAAGTGTTTCTACGGATTCGTCGGGTTCGACGCGGTAGCGACGACCGGCGAGGAGGCGAAGAATCCTCAACGCAACATTCCAATGGCGATCGTCGTTTCGCTCGCGATCATTTTCGCGGCCTATTTCAGCATCTCGACGGTCTTAACTATGATGTGGCCATACTACGATCAGGTAATATTAACGTGCCGAATAAATGAAAAAACTTTTCCTATTAAAAAAAAAAAAAAAAAAATCAAAAAGATCATGAAAAATGAGGCATAGTTGATATTGCGCGTCAACTATGTCGCTTGGATCGCTTCTTGTATACTATAGCTTTACGTTAGATATATGTGTCGTATAATTTGTGTACGCGATTCAGGATGAACCACTTAAGCGAATGATTCGAAAGAGTTCGCGATACTTTTACTCGAGTTCTCGTCACGAGTTTGTACTTCTTGTAGTTTTGAGGTGCACAGAAAAAAAGGATAACTTGAGTTAAGGAAATTATTCTTCGAAATCAAGTAATTTTTTCTCACTTGATGAAAGAGATAAATTTTGAAAGTAGTATTGAATGTTTTGATTCAAGAACGTAAGAATAAGTCAATACTTTTTCATTCAAGAAAATTGTTCTGATTTAAGAAAAATAATATTCTTGCTTTGAAAAAGATGCTTTTTATTTGAAAAATTGTTATTGTTAAGAATTGGAAATTTTGAATCACTGCAAAATTAATATTTTAATTGTTCAGAACGCCGATGCACCATTTCCGTACGTTTTCGAGCAAATCGGCTGGCCAGCAATAAAATGGATCGTGAATATCGGCGCGATATTCGCTCTTTGCACGAGTCTTCTCGGTGCCATGTTTCCTCTCCCGAGGATACTCTACGCGATGTCCAGCGATGGCCTTTTGTTCGGCTTGTTCGCCAGAGTCCACCCCAGGACCATGACCCCCATCATGGGGACGATTGTATCTGGTTTGTTTACCGGTGTTATGACGCTAATTTTCAATTTGCAGCAGCTGATCGACATGATGTCCATCGGTACTCTGCTTGCTTATACGATTGTTTCCATTTCGGTGCTGATATTACGGTAATTAAAATTTAAAAAAAATGAGACATTTCTTATCTAAAAAAATTTTTTTTTTAATTTTATCATTGTTGTCGCAGGTACAAAAAAGAAGACACCAACCTGAAGATCCCCAACTCGCCTGACGTGTACGACATGAGGCCTCTGGGTATCTTCAAGCAGATATACAATCTGCACAATCAAAAGGAGCCAAGTGAATTTTCTAGCGCGGTCGCTAGATACGGCATCATAAGTTTCAGTGAGTTTATGTTACAGTTTTCCGCTAAAATTTGAGTACCTTTTGAATTTTATGATTGTTTACAGGTATAGCGGTATTCATTCTCGGGTTGATACTCAACAACGCGAGCTCGAAACTCGCCGAAGGAAATAGTATAATCATAGTTATCTTAATAGTTGTCGTACTATTTGCGATTCTGAATATCGCTGCCATTGGCAGACAACCTGTTCAAGACATAGATTTATCGTTCAAAGTGAGTGATTTACCGTTCGAAATTATTTGAAAAAAGGATTGAAAAAAAAAATTTTTATCCGCCCGCTGCGATTTTTAATTCTTCATTGTTTTTTCTAGGTACCGTTTGTGCCATTCGTCCCGTGTTGTAGTATCTTCATAAATCTTTATTTGATGCTGCAGTTGGATGCATTTACATGGATTCGATTTGCTGTCTGGATGTTTATCGGTATGTAAAATCGAATTTTCAACTATTTAAAAAAAAAATTATAATTTATTTGTCTAAACATATTCGTTTTCAGGATTCTGTATATATTTATTTTATGGAATCGGCCATAGCGTGCAAGGAAAGAGAGAGCAAGTTCGGGCGAATACTCTGGGCAGGACTTACGCCGATCAAGTAAGAATCGTGACGAAATTTTGAGAGTCGGTGATTATTTATCGGTTTGTCGATAGTACAAATGAGTTTATTCTTGGTAAATCATTTGCGACTACTAACGATTTTGCGATAGTCACAACTGATCTACAACGCCGCGTGGTGAGTGCATTTATACATATGCTAAGAAAACAATGGCATCTTCTTATGAAGTAAAACGTAATTGAGACTTAAATATCGATATATTTTGACAGCACACGAGAATTGTATTTTATTGTATCATATCGTAACATAAGGACATCAACTGAATATATATATATATAATAAAATATTAGGAGTATGTTACAATAACGGGATGCTACATAATGTTTTGTAGTATATTTTAACGTTTTATGTTTTATATGTTAATGTAATGATAAATTTCAATTTTTTCTTAAACAGAAATTTACATTGTAAAAGGATTATTTTTAATCATATGTAATATAGTGACTAGTACAAATTAGCGTAGTATCGACACGTTTTCGCAATCGTGACGATTAAATGCGAATAGATATTACTCGATGGAAGATATTAATGTATGAAATGTATATAATGTAAATTTAACCATGTTTTACTATCGATTGGCAAATCATTGACACGATTCGACGTAAAACTTAACAAATGAAATAAATTCTCTTATAAATGAACGATTGGTAGTGACGGAATGCCTTAAACGAGAATTGCATATTCTTTTGCTGTGTAAGAGTGTGTATGGATACTATGTACTTCTTACAGGTTAAATACATATATAGCTATATTATATTAAAATGAAAAATATTCAAGACAATGAAATACCGAAAAAAAATTTTTTAAGAAAAACAATAACATTTTATTTAAATAAATTGTGCGTTTAACGTAATGATGTACGAATTCTTTACACCTTTTTCACTCTATGACGACTTCAACGATTATCATACATAATAAATTCATTTCAGAAATTACTAAATTAACGTTTTAGTCATAAACTCATTCATAAGATTAGTGTTGTATCATCGGCCAGTTAATATTATTTATTAACTTGATGTACTGATTAACGTCGTTGTTACCGGTTGCAACTACAACGAGCCATTCAAGATATAATTGTAAAAAATCATTATCATTCATTCTACCATTTTTAATTCTCTAAGCGTTTCAATAGTATTTCGATAAACAAATTAATAGTAATGAAACGAATATCTACAATTAGGCATAAAAATAAAAAATACTTCTTTGTTAGCAAAATAAATAACGTTGTCAGATGTAGAACATATACAATATTACTGATGGTATATGATGTTCTACATCGATTAACATTTATTTGTAAAAAAATATTTGTCTATCATTATCACGTCAAATTCCGAGAATGTTTTGTGATTATTGATTAGAGCACTAAAATACATATTTCCTTATATCTGAACTAATCGTTATGTAAAAATTAACATGTTTTGTAAAATTAAAGCTTAATTAACACTAAAACAACTTCACGAAACGTTACATTGCACATAACGATATTGAAACGAAGTTTGTAATAGTATGAAAATACATAACGAATGCATTTACATTTTAAATACGACATTGCTCAAAAAAATGTATAAAAGTAAAGTACGCCAGGAGTTTATAGTGTCATGGAAGATAGAGTTTATACTGATTTATTCACAACACCCCCAACACTTACGTGATGCCAGTTAGCCTAAAAATAAAGTTATATTTAGTAAAATTTGTTACTTCCATATCACCATGATAGTTGTACTCACCCCTACTCCAGTTGCCCAACCAGTTCCGGCAGGATTTGTAGGAGTGATACCGATTCTCCTGCAGATTATTCCTGCACCAGATACAACCCATACTTGACCATCTTCCCTTCCAACTGACACATGACGGAATCCTTGTTTTGCGTTGGGAACCGAATGGTCTAAATACAAGAGTACATAAATTTACAAATTTATTTAATTTTGTAACGAGAAATTATAAAAATTATCACGTGATTACTAACCAATGTGAATGGGATCATTTGGCATTGCTGGTAGAGTCTGCCAGTGGGTCCCTTCTGGAAATACGTTTGCCTGAATTTCACGTCGAACTGACAATCTTCCTGTTGTGTCCAAAGCCCAAACAACATCTTTCCCCACTGATATTTGTTTCAAATGAGCACCCGCTGGTGGTTCTACATTTTGCCATTGCACACCAGTTGGCTTTGATGAGGTAACGCCTAATCGCCAGCAAGAAGATCCATTTCTACCAACAGCCCATACTTGACCGTTGGGTCCACATGAAATTCCATCTAGAGCTTGGTCGCTTGGTATATGTTCCCACGAAACACCCTAAAAATAAATTGTTTATAATATCATATCAACTGCACTGTGATTGCTATTTTACCATTGGGCAAGATTCGGAAACGCCTCGCCTATAAAGAGCCTCTCCATTGGCAGCAACAGCCCAAACTTGAATAATGGCATCGGTACCAGCTTTCCCGTTCGTCTATGAAATCAAGTTAAAAATTGAACAAATGTTGTTTATGAAAAATATATTCAAACATATATATGATATAAAAACATACGTATAATGAAACATCAACTAATTTCGTGTTTCCTAATTCTTGCCAAGGACCTGATGTTGTTAACTGACACCGACGGAACCATCTCCTTCTGCGAACATAATCCATGATTCCCTTTTTTCCGTGAAATTGCGATGGAAAATCAGTCGCGTATTGCCATCCGTCTCTATCAACTCCACCAGGTGTATGGAAGTCAACGATCCAGTCAGAAATCTTGAGAGAAATATAGATAAATTATAGAATATGAAAGTAAAAATTAACTAGCAATAAAACTACTTTTCACCCATTGCCAGTGTGTTGAAAGTAACTTTGTGTGATCTTTGGTTCGTTTTTGACGGCCGCTAGCGTCACTCCACATATAGCGATCAGTCGGTAATCCGTGAGAGGTATAACCAGTAACTGGATTCCAACGTTGATTCTCGTACACAAAATAGTTGTGAGTGTCAATCATTGAATTTATTCCATTGGTACTAAAACCCAAACCTACATCAAAATGTAATGTGTTTTATTTTCTATTTCTCATTGGATAAAAAAAATTTTTGTTATATTTTACCCCTCAGTTGAGTTCCACCCCATCCACCTGTATATACCCATGCTGTGTTATCATAGCCAATACCCCAAGTAACTCCTACAGAACAAGTTTCAACTTTTTTCAAATGACCCCCTATTGGTCTCCAGAATATTGTTAATGGATCTATTATCACCTGAAATAAAACATTGCTGTTTATATTTATTTGAAACCATGAAGGCATACTGTTTCCTTACCGAATTTGATTTATATAAAACACTGAATAGAGTCATCATGCCTTTTATTCGCAAATGTGTGATACCGCAAGGAGGTATTCTATGACTATAAAATGTGAATTCAACGTCATTTACAAATATTCTATATCCTCGTTCTTCGCAAATAATATTTAAAATGAAATCTGAGCCAGGTTTCAATGGGCTGCCTCCATTGCGTTCTTCATCTCCCCATTGTCCAGATTCATATGTATTTCTAACTATTACATTTTCTCTCAATCGTGGATTGAAATGAAAAGCAACATCGTGAGTGTCACTTATATGTTTGTGTTTCACTGACGTCGTTGTACAACATACTAAATTAACCGATATCCTAATTGCATAAAAAGCCCCAAATTAATTATTTATGACATGTTAATATGGTTAAAGAATAATGCAAATTATGAAAACTGACCGATCAGCATCATCGTGAATGCAAGCTGTAATTTTAAGCGAACTGCCGTATCCAAAACCATTTTGAAGTATACTTTCAAATGGCATTTTTGCACCAGCAACATCTAATTCTTGGGTATACGTATTATCAAAAAATTGACTCGCCTGTGTTAATATCATTACAATAAATTATTATGCAATTTGAAATGAAGTTATATAAATGAAGAAGCTTACTTCGGCAATAGTAGGGTCGAACACATAAATATCACCTAATGCTGTTGTAGTCCACATAGAATTAGGGCCAGGTTTCCCATAAACATTATTCATTTGGCAAGTTACTAAAAATGTTTCGTTCACTTTTGTAAGTTATGAATCAACAGAAAAGATAATATTTTATACATACCTGACGTTAATTGCGATAGCCATTCTTCCATTTCGGCATCTCTCGAAAATTGAAGTCTTAGAACTTTAGAACGAGAGAGCCTTGGAGTGTGAATGGCTAATCTTGGATTTCCTGGTTCACTACAGCAAACAACACACGTAATTTCAGACACAGGAAATTGTACCTAAAAAAACGTTTGGCGTATAATTTTAAACTGTAAAACTATGATTAAAAGATGTTATTAAACTCACTATTGTCGTTGCTCCATCGGAATTCAATACTGTCAAAGTACCCGAATCTAAAGATCCTCCATCACTACCTATCCATTCTAATTCTACAATACAATCATCGTAAGTTGTACGACCTTTTAATTGACATTTGGCATCTCCATTCTTCACCCATGAAGATCTACAATTGCAATAAATTATAGACAATGTTTTTACTGTGTAAAATTGATATCTTACTTTTCAATAGCTTGCTCATATTTTGAAACATCAATATCGTTGTTATTAATTCGATTTCTCAATTGTTCCAAAATATTCATTCTCCAGGGTCTTGACATTTCTCCATGATCTGTTCCATTACCCTCAGTAATCCTAATTTTTAATTAATTTTATTAATTGTTTAAAAAGTGTTGAACATATACAATATATACCATTTAGGAGGATTTAATAAGTCAACAATACACGCGCCAGCTTCGACTTTGTACCACAGAACATCACATTCGGCCCAATACATAACAGCCGTACTTTCATCTTCGCCGAAAACACCAGATTCACCAGTTAAGTCCGGATCGAAAATACTGCCGTCCGTTTCTGGGTGAGCTTCAGCACCGACCATTGACCCTACAGAATGTACAGGACTCCATGCAGCTGGATTCACCTGAGTGGAATAAAAATTATATGAATAAAAACTGCTAAATAAAAAAAATTAACGGGTCAATACCTTAACTGTACTACTCATTCCTTTTCCTGACACTATAATAGATTCTTCACTTTGAGTCAATGATTCATTAGAGATCGTTATATTCGCAACACTGGCTTCAGTCAAATCACCAGAATCGATTGAATTGGAATACCTGTAATTAAAAATTTTGATTTCAGAACTAATTTTATTGTGGGTTTGTGAAAAATTTTGCACAATTATACTTACTGATTATTATTCACCGCGTTGGGGTCGTCAGAACGTTGCCATAATTTCAAGGATGTTGGAGTAGGAGCCGATCTCGACTGTTCTTCCCATTCGCGAATAAGGGCAGCTCCATCGCTCGTACTATGTGGACGATTCTATTCGACACATCACGTTTGAATTTAAAATGTCATCTGTTTATACTTAAATTTTAAAACATACCAAAGAGCCCCAACTTTGATGTCGTTGCTGTTGAGGAGTCCCGCAAAGACTGTGTCGATTAGTTGACAAGCTTGCATTACTACTTGCTCTGCTTAGTTGTAATGGAGCGTTTATTACTTTCCATTTCTTGCCTGTTAGCTCTGAACGAGTAATACCAGCGCGGTAATAAAGGGACCGATCTTCACTACTGATTGCCCAAACCTTAATATAATATTATTATGTACTTTTTAATAGAAGATAAATGTTGCAATATTCATAAAAATTTATATTGTACCTGATCGTTCGGTGCTACCGAAACTAATTCCATGTTACTCAACATTTCCACCCACCCACTACCAGTAGCTAATTGTTCACAAATTCCACTCATTTCACCTTTAACACCTTTTCTAAACCAAACACTATTATCATGAGCCACTGCCCAAACTGCGTCCATTCCAACACTTACTTGTACTAATCTTAATTCTTTTTTAGGGGGTTCAACCTCTACCCAATCATCACCTACAATATCACTCTCATTACAAATATTAGATTATATTATATTTTTTTTTCTATTGTGTACTAACCAATCATATTATCTCTAGTTACTCCTGTACGAACTATCGCTTTTCCATTAGTAAGAACAGCCCAAACTAGTCCTGTTGTTCCTACACTAATTTGATTAACTTCATGACCATTTGATAATTTGATGAAACTCCATCTCTGGCCCTCTGGACAGACTGTACTCACACCAACTCTAAACATTACCTGAAACAGGTTTCAATTTAAAAACATTTGATTTATAAAATTTAATAACAAAATAAAGAACTACTAATACCCTTCCATGAGCTGTAACTGCCCAAACAACAAGACTACCTGACTGTGCTCCAGGAATTTGTGTTCCACTAATAGCCACATCAATAAATGGTTCCTTTAATGAAATTTCATATTTAACATAATATTCAAAATTTTTATACATTGAAATTTCTACAAATAGAAATTTTGTTTTGTATTTTTACCTTAGTTGGATCTTTATGAAGAGGTGCAATAGCACACCATGAATTCATAGCACTATATCTTCTGTAACGAACCCACTTTCTTCTTCTAACACAAGATTTCCACTGTTTTTTCGCACTGTAAGTAGCTGGGAAATCAACAGCATAAGTCCAACCCTGTTCACATGTTACATTTTATAAGCTTAAATATTACATTTTTTAATATTACAAAAATTTGGTTTAAAAATATATGCATACATCATGATCTAATGGTTGACCATCTAATGTAGTTTCTATGTGCCAATCACCCTCCCATTGCCAAGCCATAGAGGGTAATTTTACTTTATCTCTACTCCGATCTACAGAACCATCTTGATTTGAAAAATTATAACGATCGGTTGGTAGCAACCTGCCACTAAACCCTTCTATTGGAAGCCAACGCTAGAATAAACAAATAATTAAAATTTTGTATAGTAATACGATTATTATGATAAGTTTAAAAATAAATACTAAATTTATACATACTTCATTTTCAAAAGTTTCTTCTTTTATTCTTATAGGTACATCTAATCCATGTACATGTACATAAACTTGACGGTCACCACCTATAGCCCACATAAAATGTGGTACGGCAGACAACTGCTTAAATTCTAATCCCAAGTACATAAATTCACGCCACATATTTCCAGATGTGGAAAGACCAAAAACACGTCCTTCATTGTTGATAGCATATAAATAAGTGCTAGGCATTTTGATACTGTAATGTAACAATATTAAACTTTATAGTCATTATCACATAATAAAATTATGAAAAATATGTGATAACCTCTATTTAAAGGTCGGTAGTACTAAGGAAAAAAATTCCTAAAATTACTTAATAAAAATAAAAAAATAATTCATAATTTTACCTATAGATGCTTTAAATTTTTTCTTAATCACACTTATATCTCGAGTATGCGCAGCATAAACATTTTATGATAAATACCGTTTGACGTAATATCAATAATATTCATTACGTTCCGGCTTATTTATCATACGACAATGGAATGTGATGAACTGCGAGTAAAAATGTGTTTAAATGCAACAGCTTCTGTCACTTCCAATACACTATGTGGTCCCTTGCAAGATATAATAACTTAGTCAGTTGTAGCGGTAGTGTTGCGACTTGCGGAACATACGTTCATATACGTGCATATACACATATACAACTGCATTGAAACTTAATATTGATAAAAAAAGAAAATTGAAAATGTGCATTATTCATTCTTTTTCAGACGATATTAGATTTCTTAGAGTTGATTTGTACAAAATATTTAATAAGACTTATAGAAATAATGTACATTAAATAGAAAATTCTTTATTTTTTAAAAAATTTAAACAAATTCAGGATTACATACTAAGTTTAAATTCTTATACTTATTTATTAAGTAAATAAATATACAAAAATCTTGAAAATCTTTTTAGATTATGTTTTGAATTAAAATCAGTTCCATGAGAGAGAGAGAGACATTGTCATTAATCACTTGCTGTTGCATTAGTCGATGACTGAATTTCTTCCCATAAAAGATCAATTCGTTTTTCATTTAAAGGTTCAAAGCTAAAATGTTTAATATATGATTCACCATCAGAAACATCTATTTCACAATGAAAGAAAATTCTATATTCAGGTATGAAATACGACCAAAATATCAAATTAGTCATATTTAAAAGGATACAGCCATTAACAACATCGTCTCTTGTATAGTCCCATTTAATTCTTGTTATTTGCCTGTAATATTTTAGTTTTTTCCTGAAAAGACATTTTTTGTCTGTTAATTTGATTTGAAATTTGATACATTGCATACAAATTAAATAAAATATATTTAGAAACTAGTATACCTTCCATCATCCAAAATTTGTTGATCTTTAGGACAAGGCTTTGACGTTTTAAGATTGTTACATTTCAATTGTATTTCCCTAATTTCCTGCAATATTTCTTTCTTCTCTTTTTCAGACATATTCTATAATATTTATAAATCAATTAATATACACTTATAAATGATTGAATACACAAAAACTTACAATTTTTCTTTCGTGAATTGATAATTCATTCCTTAGACATTGAAGTTCCTCATTTATTTGATCGAGTTGCTTTGTTGCAGTAATCAATTCTGCAGTTTTAGTTTCCTTTTCTAAGAGACTGAAAATTAATTGAAGGCTCATAGTAGGTGAAATAAATTAAAACATACCATCTAATTTTTGTTGTTTCAGTTCTTTATTTCGTTCATTCGTCTCAAGATATTTATAAGACGATTTAATTATATTGTCTCCGTTAATAGTTAAATATTTATCTCTTAAAGCTTCGATTGAACTCATTTTCGTTCAATATAATTTTTCCTTATACTAAATTAAAATTAACTTTGAATTTTTTTAAAATAATAATTTCACCTCGTATTTACATGCAATAAAACCGAATTATTAATTTCTTCCAATTATTAACTAGGTATCCATCTAAAAACTTTCAAGTAAACAAATAATTGTGCGCTCTCGAAATTAAGGTTAAGTTCGCGGTCGAGATTCAAAAATGCTGCGCGACTGCGCAAATGTAACGGTCACATTTAAAATACAGCCAGATCATACAACAGTCTTCTACTAATCAACTAATCTATAAACTTCTCTGTGTAAAAAAATATGAACTTTAAACAACTATATAATTTTCTAAATAAACCCTAGCAAGTTCATAATTTTCTGAATGTAAATAAATCAAATGCAAATTGAATGCCGCTTCTTTTTTCAAATCTAAAAGATTCGAATTTTCTAAAATTAAACTATCAGGTATCGATTCTAAAACTAATTTATAATAATGGATGGCTGATGGTAAAAGTCCAATTTGATGAAATGCTCTTGCTATATTGTAATAGCATTCTTGTTTTCCTTGCTCTCCTCTAAGTTGAAAATATTTCTTTAAGAAAGCAGCAGCTGAAAAATAAAAATTTGTATGAATTTATTTTCATAAAAACATCAGAATTTCATAATTATCCTTAATTACCTTGTATTACCAAGTGATTTCTTTTCGCTGCCAATTTTTGACATGCCATTTGTAGTAAAGTAACTGCAATAAGTAATGCTAATAAGGCATTTGGGCCTTCTCTAAACAATGACACATAATCATTTAATGCATATTTATATGTTCCAGAAACTAAGCAGTTATTAGCATGCATAATATGCAAATAGGAGAACGCATCAACTCTTCCCAGTAAACGCATAATAAATCTGTTGTGTCTTGAATCTTCTGCATTCTGAATAACGATATTTAACAAATTCCATGAGTTTGACCTTTGGCATACACGAACAAGTTCACGGACAATATTATAACCATAATAAGAATCATTATTATAAATACAAGATATAAGACACAAAAACATGATATATGAATTTTTTTTTTCAAATCTTTTAGAAGTCAATGCGCTAAAACACAATCTTTGCAAAATACCAAATTTTTTTAGTTTGTGAGCTAGGCGACACATTTGTATGAATAAATGGAATTCTTTTTCATCTGATGGTTCATTACTATCAAGAAATACTGGGGCATTTTCTTCTTCCATTTTCTCGCCACAAGAGGCTCGTTGAAGTTGTAAACTCTCAAGACGTTGACGGACACCAGTTGCTCGAGCTAATGCATTCAATTCTACTTTACTTCTTATATTTAAACAATGTCGAGAAAAAAGTAACATTCCAGATTCAAAATATTCTGAATACTTCTTTACTTTGAAGAGAAGTAATGTTCTTTTATAAATAACAAATGGATCTAAAGTATCCGATTCTGGATCCTGTTTAAGAACTTCTATAGCTTTACTATATTGTCCTTTCATTCTATATAGTTTAGCTAATGCAATTTTAGCAGCTAAATGTTGAGGTGAAAGTTTCCTCACTACCTCGTATGAGGCAATAGCTTTGTCGAAATTGTCACATCCTACCCAACATTCAGCATATCTGAGCCACACTGCAGCTAGACTATATTTGTTGCTATTCACTAAAGGTTCCAATAATAATAATGCACGTTCAAATAAATTTTTTTCCATTAAAGCTTCAGCAACATCTAGGAAGAGATCTCCAGAACCTTCTGGATTTTCAGATTCATACAATTTTGGTAAATGCTGATTTGCCATTTCTAACTCATTGAGTTGAATTAAAGTAATTAGAAACTTTGCTTTCAAATCTACTACCACATTACTTGGAATATCACAAGATTCTATCTTATTACTGTTTAATTGACCTGTTAAATCTGTATTTTCATCTAATTTATAGTTTACCCAGATACTTGTAAACTGTATTAAGATATTTAAACATTTTTCAAATTGTTTCAATGCTATTAGTACTTCTGTCATAACATTAACTTCTTCCAATGTAATTTTATCAGAACATTTTGAGAATATGACTTCCATTGCTTCCAAAGCCTGTTCATAATTATCTTCTTGTATATACTGCCTTGCTATTATCTTTGCAATGCGCTTTATATGTTCACTATCTTTGGGTTCCAAATGGTGAATCAACTTCATAAATCCTCTCAACTTAGCCTTTTCATCTCCAATTTCTTCTTGTAGCTTAGCTCGTGATTCATATAAATTTATATCTTTTGGATTTGCTTGAATAGCTTTTGAAAAACATGTGATTGCTTGTTTTATATTTCCCATTTCTGATGATAAGTTGGCTAATCTCACCCATTGATCTGCATTTTTAGGATCTAAATGAGCAGCTATCAATGAAAATTGCAGAGATTTTTCTGGTTGATCATATTCATAGATCATTGCCAATGTTTGAAATGGTTCTGGCGCACTAGGTACTTGTCTAGATAAATGAAATCATTTAATATTAAAATATTTGTAAAATATTAATATAATATATAAATACCTTATTATCTCCATACAAATCTTCGAAGCCAAATCTATTTCTCCCCTAGCAAATCTCAAGTTAGCTTCACCCATTAGGCCTTTTAATGCAGGTGGAAGAATTCTTCTTCTTTTTTTCTGTTTAGGCTGTGAAAATTTCTGGGATTTTCGATTAGTACTTTTTATCTTGCCTGATTGGGCACTATCAGTTTCTTGCCTGAAATTAAAAATAATAAAGAAGTTATAGAAACTTTCATGCAAGAAATAGTTTTATATCAATCGAATTTTACCTATTTGTATCTATATCAGTTGATTCCGGATCTACTTCCTGATCCATTCGCATTGCATATTCGCAAAATTCTATTTCACCATTCAAGAACTGTTTTGTTAATTTATCTTCCTCTTCTACTGGTAGTAATATGTCGTGTTCTTCTGCATCGGGTATACTGTTACTGGTAGTTTGTATATCGTGTTCCAGATAATCACATTCCATAACATTATTTATATCATGAACAGTCAATACTTTAGCCTGAACAAACTCAGTCATATCCACGTCTTCTAAATTTACATAACCATCAAGTTCTTCAATAATTACTGAAGATGTACCAGTTTCATCCAATAGTTGCATATTATTTTCCATTGTTTCTAATTTTGCTATTGAATTTATACTTTCAGGTTTTTGTAGTTTATTTTCAATATCATTAAAATTTTCTTGATTCATTTTATTAAAAACGAAAAAACAACGAACTAAGCTTTAAAATCACTAATAATCACATAACGTGTCAACAAGCATGCAACCGTCAGTAAGATACACAACAACTAAAACCTAACCTAATATGACAACGTTTATTTAGACTTTTAAACCTAACCTTAGTTTGAAGAGTCACGTGTTACAACCTCAGCTGATTGGCTACTGGCAATGACGATTTCAAACTAAATATTTTATTCTGCTTACTTTCTAGTACTTATTAATGATAATTTATATCCATATAGTTCCATAAAATACATTCTAATGTATTATTATTCAAATAAAATTTTTTAAATGTTTCTCCTTAAGAATTATTTTTATAATTTTATAAATTTAAAATTATATTTCGAAATAGAAATAATTTCAGTAGTAAAGAAAAATTATTTTACACAAATCATTCACGTGTTGTACTTATTTCTATTTGATATAATTTCTGAAACAATTATATTCAATACAGCTAAATTTTTGATAAATCAATTAACAAATATATATAAAATTAGAGTTTTTGATCATTTCGACAAAAAGATAATTTTGTGCAATATTGATAATATGATTTGAAAATTAGTAAAATAATTACAAAAGCTCTCGATTTTATCATTCAATTATATTTTATCGCCAGCTTGTACTACTTGAAACTGTTTATTAAATCACGATCGTATAATTACATAAGGCGCATATTGTCTTATCAGTAGATATATTAGGCTCTCGAAACAATCATGTATTACCTTTAAATGAATTTGATATTTTTTATTGATTAAGTATTTATTTCGTCTACCGGTTAGTTACAAGAAAGTTTTGCTCCAAATACCATATCCTGTTCTCGTACGCAAAGCTTTTATTATATTTTTTTATGAGTTGAAAACAGTTTTAAAGTGCGAAAAGAAAGCAGCGCGTCAATGTTTTTTTTGTTGCATCTGACAAAGAAAGAAGAGTGCGTTCAGAGAGGTTAGATCTCGTAGTTGTAAAAATAGATCATGACTGTGCGTGCATATGTGCGTACATGGTGTAATTTACAATAACAAAATGTAGCATATAGTTATTTATTTTTACAAAAAGATACACTATTATTTGTTGTCTCAAATATTATATTCATAAAGATTTAAAAAATTGAATTTCTCTCAAGATAATAATCAATTCATAAATCATTTGAAATTTACAAACTGCGTTATACGCATGGATTGTATATGTAGAACAATCTTTAGATGTTAAACATTCACCGAACGTTCAGTGAGCGCTCGCTGAATGTCTTGTTACGTTCTCCGGCTACACGATTGTTACCAATGTGATTGAGTGATAAAAAGTAAATTAAAATCACTGTGCTTAATGACGTATTATTCGTAGAGTTGCAAAAACAATATTCACGTAAATTGCCATATTCTGCACTTAATAAAAGTTCAAGTATCCAAAATTGATGTTTATCGTTTCCACGGATTAAGTTTTCAAAGAACAAAAATAAGCAGCAATAATGGCACATTCTCGTATAACGGAATCTCCAAGAAGTTTGTTGAAAGATGCTGCTATACAAATTGGCGCCGGTGGCTCAGCCGGCTTCATTGAAGTTTGTATTATGCATCCAATGGATCTTATAAAAACTCGTTTCCAACTTCAAGTAAAAACCAAGACCTTAGATCCAACTTATTATACAGGTATTATCAAAAGAAATGCCCCATTTACATAAAAAATTGTTTAAAATTGTACTGAAATTAGATTTTACTTAATTATGTAGGAATTTTTGATTGTATGAGAAAAATGTATAAGAATGAAGGTCTTAGAGCTTTTTGGAAAGGAATTTTACCTCCTATTATTGTAGAAACACCGAAACGAGCGGTTAAAGTACGTCAACTATACGAGTCAATAAATAAGTACTTTTATATCAATTAATTTCATGAAAATTTTTTATTTTAATAATCTATTAATTTTCAGTTTTTTACTTTCGAACAATATAAACAAATATTTTTATTTGGATCAAATGTTCCAACTCCTCTGGTATGGTTTATCATTTTTTTAATGTAGTAAAACATAACTCTTACCTCTTTTGTCCTTTATTTACTTACAGACTTTTTCTTGCGCGGGCTTTTTCGCTGGCGTAACCGAAGCAATATTAGTAAATCCTTTCGAAGTAGTTAAAGTTAAGTTGCAATCAAATCGTAATCATGCAAAATATAGTCCATCTACTCTTGCTGTAACGAGAGAGATTTTATCCGAACACGGATTTGGTTTGAACGGTATTAACAAAGGACTTTCAGCAACGATATTAAGAAATGCAGTATTCAATTGCTTTTATTTCGGATTTTATCATTCCGTGAAAGGATATATTCCTCCTGTGGAGGATCCGTGGGTCGAATTTTTGATGAAGGTAATGGAGATATTTTTCAAAGAAAATAGAAAATATTTATGGAAAGTTTATTTTTAGGTGGTTTTAGGATTTATGTCGGGTACAATGGCCTCCTGCCTGAACATACCGTTTGACGTTGCCAAAAGCCGCATTCAGGGTTCGCAAACGAGTATACAGTACAGAGGAACTTTTAGCACCATTTGTATAATATATAAAAATGAAGGGTATATATATATATATATATATATATATTCAAATGAAAGTTATCAAATGAACGTGTACTTACTAAACTTTTTGAATTAATTTTAGATTCCCTGCACTATACAAGGGATTGTTGCCTAAAGTATTGAGACTTGGTCCTGGTGGTGCCATCATGTTGGTAGTTTATGATTATATGCATGTTTATCTTACTAAAAAATTTAATAACCATGAATGATTTTTTAAAAATTTTATTTTGTGTAAAAATTATATACCTATTTTATATCATAAAATATTTAAAAATAAATAATAATTTTAAGTAATATATTGTTAAATTAATCATCCAGAATATTATCCAACCATTTATCAATATCAAATGATTTCGCAGTTAAAGATGTCGCTTGTACTTTAGAGTCTAAAATCATTTATAAATCAAATTTTATACAACTTATTGCAAATTATAAAGTGAACTGACTTACCCTTGGAATCAATATTTGTTTCAGTGGCTGATATACTACTACTTTTATCTGATATTGTTGAAAAACTCAGATCTTTGAATAACTTGGTATTAATAGCATTTGTGTTATGTAAACTGGAAATTTGAAAATTATCGTTATCATCCTCTTCAAGTATTTCACTGATATCAATCGATTCAGAACATGACTTTGAAGCAACTTTGTCTTTGTTTTCAACTTCAAGCTTTGTTTTATATTTAATTTGGTTTGCTTCTGCTCTATTCTGTATATCAGTTAGCTGATCAGGCTAAAAATTCAAATAAAGAATATAATTTTCACATTTTATGGATTAAAATAAGATTAACTCACAGTAAAATATTTGTCAGGAATACTAATGCATTCATTAAAAGGGATGCAATCAATAGCAGCAGACAAATCTTTCAGGTCAATAGAAAAATATTCTGAAAAACGTGATACATCATCTTGCCATGATGATTCTGATTCAAAAATAAAATGTGAATTTTCCGCAATAGACGTAATCGGCTTGATCAGAGATCCGAAGTTCTCAGCATAATCCTGCTCACTTCGTTCAGGAAGGTCATATTCAGAGAGATATTTCTCTTGTTTTGATACCATTTTGTAAACTTGTAAATTTATAACACCACCTACAATAAAATGTCAACTCCACATTGGTATAGGCCGGTTACGAAACTCAGATTAGGTTATACCTGACGCACGAGAGCACACAAAACAGAACAGAAGATAATTTTTTGACTAAAAGACCTGTAAATTTGGACTTTGCATTCATTTAATTTTAATCCCCAGGTGTTAAATTGAAAAGCGATAAAATCATATTTATACATTATAATTTATTTTTTAATCTAAATGAGTGATATTCTTACATTAATTTTAAATTGAACAATGGATACGAATGTCAAAAGTTGTTACTTAGTAACAGACGATAAATGTTTAAATACTGTGTATTTACCAAATTTAACTCCAGTATTTGTAGGACGTTCTGCAAAAACTAATATTACCGACTCACAATGCTCCAGAAGTCAAGGTTAATTTATATAATTATAAAAGTTTCAGAAACTATGAATTTTTTTTTTACTTTGTGACTGTATCTCAAAGTCTCACTGCAGTATTTTTGGAAATAATTTACCAATGTACATAAATTATCATTTGCTAAATTGTAATTTACATATTTTATTTTGTTAGTTCGCCTGTATGCAAATTATGCTGAAAAAACTGTATTGGTACAACAGATTGCTAATCGAGCTTGTGGTTTTAATGGATATAAAACTCAAAAAAATGTTAAATTTACTGCATATCACAATGACACTATTGAAATTTTATATGGCAAGCATATTTATCGAATTGAATTCAATCCAGCACCAGAGGAAAAAACCACAATTTTGTCTAGAGACAGAAGTTATTCTAAATTTTTCAAAAGTGACAGCATATCTGAAAAAAATTCCAGTTCTTGCAAATTAGTAAAAATGAATAACAGCTTTGCGGAAAATAATAGAAAATTAGCCATTAGTGATCAACCCTGGGAAGAACTACCAGATGGATTAATTATTTATACACCACCTTCTATTCAACACAGAGAAAAAGTAAATGATATTTAAACAATGTCAAAATATCAAAGCATTTTAATTTTTATTAATAGTATTATGTTATCTATTTTAGATTGCAGCATTTGATATGGATGGTACTCTAATCAAAACTAAATCAGGATTGGTATTTCCAAAAGATCGTGACGATTGGCAATTATTATATCCACGGATACCAGATATATTGAGAGAAATGTATAGTGAGGGTAATAAAATAGTTATATTCACCAATCAATTGAATATTAGTCTTGGAAAAACAAAAATCAGTGATTTCAAGTACAAAATAGAAAAAGTTGTTCAAGCCTTACGAGTTCCTGTTCAGGTATATCATCTATAAATTTTCTCTCATCAAAATTTACACATAAACTTCATTATTTGATTTTTTATTCAAGGTTTTCATTGCTACCACAAATAACATTTATAGAAAACCAACTTTAGGCATGTGGAATACATTGGAGCAGCATGTATGATTGAAATATTTAAACAGATAATTTTAATTTAATCAAATCAAATCTATTTGATATATTTTGTAGAAGAATGGTGGAATTCCTATAGACGTGAACTGTTCATTTTTTGTTGGTGATGCAGCTGGCAGGCCAAAAAATTGGCTTCCTGGGAAAAAGAAAGATCATTCCACTGTTGATCGGTTACTGGCTTTAAACATAGGATTGAAATTTAAGACACCTGAAGAATTCTTTTTAAAATATGATCCAGCTCCATTTACTTTACCAGAATTTGATCCAAAAAGTGTGATACAACAGAAAGATATATGCCCACCTGGTTCTAGTCTTATTTCTTCAAAACAAGAGGTTGAAATTCTTAATTATCATGAAATTTTTTATTTATAAACTCAGAATTATTGAATTTCATATAGGTTGTACTTATGGTTGGCAGCCCAGGAAGTGGAAAATCACATTTTGTGAAAAACTACTTATCATCTTATGGATATGTTAGTAGAGATGTTCTAAATTCCTGGAATATATGTATTGCAAAAACAAACGAGTTTTTGACAGCAGGAAAAAGTGTTGTTATTGATAATACTCATCCAGATTGCTCATCAAGAAAACGATTTATTGATGTTGTTAAAAAATATAACATACCAATAAGGTGTTTTGTAATGGCTGTGAACTCTGAGCATGCGAAACACAATAATAGGGTATTAATTAGAGATAAAATATTCCAATGTTTAATGAATTATGTACAAAAACTTGTAATTGATTTTAATTGCAGTTCCGAGAATTGACAGATACAAGCCACTCTAAAATAAATCACATAGTAATAAATACGTACTAGTAAGTCATAAAATATGAATTAATAATGATGTAATTGTTTTAATGTTTATACTAATGACAAAATTTTTTTAGTAAAAACTATGTAGCACCTTGTGCAAAGGAAGGATTTAGTGAAATTATTTTTATAAATCCTGTTTTAAAATTCGACAATGATGAACATCGTAATTTATATCAAATGTATTTAGTTGAAAAATAATTAGACAATAAAAACTTTTCCTCCACTTCTCATGAACAAAATAACTTATTCTGATTCATTTGAGAAGTTCAACCAAAAATTCTCAAAGATTTCTATGAAATTCAGAAAGTTATGGAATGTTTTCATATTCAAATATATACCCAGTGGATTAGAAATTTCAATAAAATCAAGAAATTTTTGTCCACCCGATATGAATTAACCTAACCCGCGAATCAACCTAACTTAATTTTATGTACTCCACGTGTTTTCACGGTACGTTGATAACATGTTTTCGTAGCATAGAGTAAAATTTTTCTTCAATAATATTAAAAAAATAATATTGCGTACGCAAAACACATAGAAATGTCGAGATCATTTAATTGCATAAGCAAGTGTTGCACACTTACATTGTATCGCAATTTTGATATCATGACATTTAACCCTATTGACCTCCGTACGTTCAAGTCTATATTGAGCCTATCTAATCACTTTTTATCGCATTCATCAGTGGGAGGTCGTATACTTGTTATTTGTATTTTAATCTTGTGCCCATTCAAGTTACAGACGTGTGTCTTAAATCTACTGTTGAAGAATACCGAACGGTTTCGAGAAAAATAGTTCCAAAATGGCTAACAAAATTGGTAAGTTTTTAATTCGCTTTGAATTATTTTTTAATTCTTCACTGAAATTATTTATATTCTTTATTTTAAGCTCTCTTAAGTGTATCTGACAAGACAAATTTGGTGCCTTTTGGACAAAAATTGCACCAACTAGGATTTTCGCTAATAGCATCTGGTGGGACTGCAAAATCTTTACGTGATGCTGGTCTTCCTGTGAAAGATGTTTCTGATATAACTGGTGCTCCTGAAATGCTTGGAGGCAGAGTGAAAACTTTGCACCCTGCTGTTCATGCTGGTAAAAACTATTTGTACATCTATAGGCTATTCATTTGGCTAAAATGGTGTTGTTTTCAGGTATTCTTGCCAGAGTAACAGCTAATGATTTAAGTGATATGAGTAAACAACAATACAATCTAATCCAGATTGTTGTATGCAATTTATATCCTTTTGTTAAAACTGTCTCTAAACCAGATGTTACCATTGCTGATGCAGTTGAGAACATTGATATTGGTGGTGTCACCCTTCTCAGAGCTGCTGCCAAAAATCATGCTCGTGTTACAATTATTTGTGATCCTAACGATTACGAAAAAGTGATCCATGAAATTGAATCTTCTAATGACAAAGATACATCTGTGCAAACAAGGTATGTGTGAATTTAAATTCCACCAAATTTATAAATGTAGATAATATTTCAATTTTATATTTGTAAATATTATTAAATCAGAACAATAACTATACTCATATTTTCAGACAAACACTTGCACTCAAAGCGTTCACTCATACCGCCGAATATGATAATGCGATTTCTGACTATTTCCGTAAACAGTACAGTTCCAATGTTTCCCAAATGACACTACGATACGGAATGAACCCGCATCAGAAACCAGCTCAACTTTACACCACTCTTGAAAAATTGCCTCTTAAAGTTGTAAATGGATCTCCCGGATTCATCAATCTGTGCGACGCTCTCAATGGTTATCAACTTGTGAAGGAATTGAAAGCAGCATTGAATTTGCCAGCGGCAACATCATTCAAACACGTGAGTCCTGCCGGTGCAGCCGTCGCCGTCCCGTTAGACCTCACTCAAGCCAAACTCTGCCAAGTCGATGATTTGTTAGATGCCTTGACTCCATTGGCAACCGCTTATGCTCGCGCTAGAGGAGCAGATCGTATGTCCAGCTTTGGCGATTTCGTTGCATTGTCAGATCCATGCGACGCTGTAACCGCTAGAATCTTACTCAGGTAATTGTTTAAATCAACAACGAGTGATGATTGCGTTACACGAATGCTAAATATTTTTTAGGGAAGTATCCGATGGTATAATTGCACCTGGATATTCAGATGAAGCATTGGAAATTCTGAAGAAAAAGAAAAATGGCTCATACTGCGTCTTGCAAATCGATCCCAATTACGAACCTAGTCCGATTGAACGTAAAACTTTATTCGGTTTGACGATGGAACAGAAACGAAACGATGCCCTTATTAACAAGGATACATTCTCCAACAGGGTGACAGAAGTTAAAGATTTGTCCGATGCAGCTGTTCGTGATTTAATTGTAGCAACTATCGCTGTTAAGTATACCCAGAGTAATTCGGTATGTTACGCCAAAGACGGCCAGGTGGTTGGAATTGGTGCTGGACAACAGTCTCGAATTCACTGCACGCGACTTGCCGGTGACAAAGCCGATAACTGGTAACGATAGAAACTTTAATCAATCTTGTGTGACGATAGAAATTTATAACTCATATTGGAATAATCAACAGGTGGCTTCGTCAACACCCAAGAGTCACAGGTATGAAATTCAAAAAGGGCGTTAAGCGTGCAGAAATTTCCAATTGCATTGACAACTATGTAAACGGTTCCATTGGCAAGGATATGGATGAAGCAGCGTGGGCAGCTATGTACGAAGAAGTTCCAGAGAAACTAACCGAACAAGATAGAGTTGAGTGGGTCAAAAAACTAAATAACGTAGCAATCAGTAGCGATGCGTTCTTCCCATTCAGAGACAACGTAGATAGAGCTAGACTTGTAAGTTTCGTTAAAAATAAACGAAGAAAAATCATTTCAACATAAATAAAATTATTTTTTTTTTTTCGTTGCAGAGTGGCGTTAAATATATCGCGAGTCCTGCTGGATCTACAAACGATGAAGTTGTTATTAAAGCTTGCAATGAACATAAAATAGTTCTTGCTCACACTAATTACAGATTGTTCCATCATTAATCTGATTATCTGAGATATTGCGTTCAGCAAGAAGTCAGAAAAATACAAGAAGCATGAAAGAAGTTCCTGAATCATTCCAATCTCAATTACTCTATAAATTTAAAATTGTTACAAAGATCAAATATTTTCATATTATACTTTCATATTTTTTATAAAAATGAATTATTCATAACAAAATAAGAATAGGATACCCGAAGTATCAATAAAAATACTCAATGAAAAATAAATGTTGCAATATTTTTACTTCCTAGTGAATGAAATATTTTTGCGTCATTAGATTTGAATCACTTCTTATGTAATAAAATTCGTTCTAAGCGATATCATGTTACTAATTCCTGTTTGGAATTACATAAAGTATATAATATAATAACAGGTTTAAAACAATAGACATCCGCGATTGATAGAGTAGATATCAGATATGAAAAAAGATATACAGGCCTTCCGTTCTTTTTGCATTTATAAATACCTCTGCAATTCGCGAGTTAGCAAAGTTTAAAGGAAAATTTATTTGATGAAAATACGATTTTTCTTAAAAAAAAAAAAAATGATTTCTTTCAACGTATTATATCTTTATGCTATAAGCATCTTATTGGCAATGCATGGTCATCATGCTCAGGTATAATTTTTAATATCCTTTCAAATTCAGGCTTATAAAATTTTTATTATTCTAACGTTAGGGTTTATTAAACGACATGGTTTTTAAATCTGTGAAAACAACGTATACTCCGAATGATTGGATGGGAGAATGGCAAGGTGTCAGCGTATGTGAGGATAAATTTTGCGGCACAATTCCAATAACTTCAAATATAGATCGCGATTCAGGTGTGACGGTAAGTTGAAAAATTTATACTGTAATGTTCATTTACTAAATGCAAATTATAACTATGATACTTTAATTCAGGTGACATTGAAAGTGTCATATTGCGGCAACCCATTACCGGATATGACCGAAAATATTTGTGATTCATTGGTTAATGAGATATATGGAAAAGCGGTAGTTGCGACTGGATTTCCAATTGGAGTATTTCCAGAACAGTGCCCTATTCTAGAAGTGAGTAACGTTATGTTTTCGTGTTTAATTCAAGAATGAATTCTACACAAGTTCCTTATTTCAGGGTGACGAATACAACATACAAGGCTTTACGATGGCCAAAGAAATGTTACCTCCTTGTCCGTCATCGCCGGGTTCAATCGCAGGAAGTGTCACAGTACGAGGTCCCGGCAACGAAGTGCTGAATGTTTTAGATTTCGACGCGGAGTTAGACTCTGGTGCACCAATTGGTGTACCCAGTATGGGACGCAGATGAACAACAAAATAAACATACAAGTTGCTTAACAGACATACTACGTAAAAGACCACTTGTTTGGAATAAAAATTTAATTCCTAATGTAGTTTATAAAAAATAATTCAAGTTAATTCTCCACAAGCTGTTATAACTACTTTTTGCGTTGGTGTACCAGATTTTGTACCAAGTTTCTCCATTTTCTTAAGTACATCAAGACCACTGAGCACATGTCCAAATACAACGTGTTTGTTATCTAACCATTCAGTTCTTGCTGTACACAAGAAGAATTGCGATGAATTTGTATTCGGCCCTGAATTAGCCATTGATAATATACCAGGTCCAGTATGCTTCAGTTCAAAATTCTCATCATCAAACTTGTGGCCGTAAATAGATCTCCCTCCAGTTCCATTATGATTTGTAAAATCTCCACCTTGACACATCTATGATTTTATGTAAGGAAAGTTTAAAGTTTAAGTTGCTATGATTTGAAAATCATTTTGCATTAGAAAAGGATACAAATTCTGGAATAATTCTATGGAAAGTGCTTCCTTGATATCCATATCCCTTTTCATGTGTACACAAAGCACGGAAATTCTCAGCTGTTTTAGGAACTATATCAGCTCTCAACATCATGATTATCCTGCCCAATTCTTGTTTTCCAACACTTATATCAAAATATACCTGTGGATTTTGTTTATTTTTCTTAGGTGTTGTAGACGTAACTTCTGTCTTTGAATTTTCATCGGTTTCCAGTGTTTCTCCTGCATGTTCTTGAAGCCATGCATCTTCGGCCCACACAGGCTTGGAAGAACCTTCCTTTATCTTCTGTGGTTTCGCAATATTTACTCTTATCGTACGGCCAAACAATTCTGAGTCGTTCTGTTATTTAACAAGCAGAGAAATTTAATTATCAAAGATACATATCATATCTTACTTATCTTTAATTTATCAAAACAACGTTTACCATGTTGTCGATTGCAGACGCCGCATCCTCAGCCGCTTCGAATTCGATAAAGGCAAAACCTCTATGTTTTTCAGATTCATAATCCAACGGTATTTGCACATCGACAATTTCACCGAATGGTATAAACGCGGCGTGCAAAACTTTTTCATCGACTTCTTCCGCGAGTCCCCCTAAAAATAAACGGGATATGTAAATCAAATTACCGGTAAAGAGGTTATGTGCGAAATTTAAAAACTAACCCCCACTTACCTACATATATAGTTCTCTTCGTATTTGTACTGCTCATATTTTTCACGAAAGTCACACTGCGAGTTGAGAGAAAAATAAAAAGCACCTCTCGCCGTTTGGTATGCGATAAGAGGTTTACAAACGCGACTCGCGTCGCGACAATGTGCCTCAATCTTATTTGACAGTAATCCAAGTGCGAGAGAATTCAAAGAAGAGGGAGCGAGAGTGACACAAGGTATTTCGAAGGTGGTATTCATCGAATCAATCGCGCTAAATCTGCCGGATCGTATCAATTGAAGATACGACAGTGTGCAATATAAGCGAGCTAAACTCTCTTTTTATTTATTACAAGTTTGAGTATATGTAAGTGCACATCGTGTAAATAAAGGTGCACATCAAGGTAAGATTGCATGCATATCAGTAGTACAAAAGATTACAAAGTTGCAATTTACAGATTTCGCGATGGTAGTTCTCCTAACGCATATGATAAAACGTAATTTGAGCTTGTTAAGAAAACAAGCATACATTAACGGACAATGGGTGTCTGGATCGAAAGCTGACACATTCGCCGTTTTCAACCCAGTTGATAACTCGGTAATCGGTCATGTCCCTGATATGGACACGACAGATGCCCGATTAGCAATCGACACCGCGCACGATGCGTTCGAATCATTCAGAGATACAACGGCGAAAGAGAGGAGCGATTTACTGCGAAACTGGTACAATCTATCGTTGAAACACTCTGAAGATTTAGCTCACATATTAACTAAAGAAAATGGAAAATCATTAGCTGAGTCTAGAGCAGAAATAAAATACGGGAATGCTTTCATCGAATGGTTCGCTGAGGAGGCTAGACGAGTGGACGGCGAAGTTTTACAAGCACCTGTTCGCAACAGAGAGTTATTCTTGACTAGACAGCCGGTTGGTGTGGCAGCTCTGATCACGCCATGGAATTTTCCTCATGCGATGATCACCCGGAAAGCAGCCGCGGCTATTGCCGCTGGTTGTACGACCGTCATAAAACCATCCGAGGACACTCCACTCACAGCCCTCGCTCTGGCCGACCTCGCCGAAAAAGCTGGTTTTCCTCATGGTGTTTTCAACGTCGTAACGACGAGTATCAAAAATTCCGCCTCCGTAGGCAAAGAGTTGTGTGATAACCCACTAGTAAGAGTTTTATCGTTCACCGGATCAACAGCCATTGGCAAAATCTTGTATAAACAATGCGCACCCACAATGAAGCGTCTTAGTCTTGAATTAGGTGGCAACGCGCCGTACATTGTTTTCGATTCCGCGAATGTCGATTTGGCGGTTAACTCCGCGATGGCGAGCAAATTCCGTAACACAGGCCAGACTTGCGTCTCGGCTAACAGATTTTTCGTTCAGAGCGGGGTATTCGATAATTTTGTGGATAAATTCACGCAAAGAATTAAGCAGGAGATCAAGATGGGTGACGGATGCAAGGAGGGTGTCACTCATGGACCGTTGATCAAATCTAGTCAGTTGGAGATGGTGAACGATTTGGTTAAGGATGCCGTCGCGAAGGGAGCTAAAGTTCACTGTGGTGGGAAACCTTTGTCCGAGTTAGGTCCATTGTTTTACGAACCAACAGTTCTCACAGGAGTCACAAAAGATATGAAGATTTACAATAAGGAAATTTTTGGACCGGTAGCGGTTATCAATAAGTTTGAGAAGGAGGAGGATGCTATACGAGAGTCTAACGATACACCTGTTGGTTTAGCAGGATACTTTTTCTCACAGGATGTATCACAGATTTTTAGGGTAGCGAGAAAATTAGAAGTAGGAATGGTAGGAATTAACGAAGGATTGATTTCGTGCGCTGAGGCGGCTTTCGGAGGTGTAAAAGAGTCTGGATTGGGTAGGGAAGGTTCGAAGCACGGAATGGAGGATTATTTAGATATTAAGTATGTGTGCATTGGTAATATTAAATATTAAGAGATGTAAGTACCAAGTGTCTATAAAATGCAACCAAGTCTTCCAATAATATATAAAATCGTATTTAAGAAATAAAATTATATTCATAAAACGTAATGCGATAAATACATATACAGTGATCAGTATTATTATCTCAACACGACCCTTCCTAGAAAATATCAATATGAAACATCCGTTAAACCATGTTTCCTCATATACTTTTCCCTCGCTTCTTTTATCATTTTAGCCTTTTTCTCTTGGAAAGAAGAAATACCAGCTAAACGACTGGTAGTACTCTCAACTGGCATCGCGGAAGTAGTTGCAGTGGAAGCGGTGCCAGTCGTAATGCTGATGGGTTCCGGAGTATAAGTAACAATGCCATCGAGGATATTGGCAATGGTGACATCGACGTTTCGAGTCTTAGCTATAAAAATAGTTTGAGTTTAAAAATCGTTCGACGAAATGATAAAGAAAAAAAATCAAATATGATTGCTTACAAATATCTTTAAGAATAACATTACGCGGTACGTAAGGAAGTACTTCGCTGACTTGTCGCACCATTCGTTGTAGCTCAACATTCTGAACTGGTGTTATTCGCGAATTTGGCGCATCTCTTCTCCGATGCGATCTTCCGCCGTAAGTTTTCTCTCTGATATAGCGCTTCTCTAATTCTAATTTATCAGAACCTGTGTAAGAACTAATTTGCAGTCCTAGATCATTGGCAATGTCCAATTCCACTTCTCTAGCTAGTGCTTCGGGATCTGGATTTGTTTTAGCTTTCAAACATTTGACCGTAAAAATTGTAAAAGGGACAAACATAAACCAAAATATATCAGTCCAATATGGGGTTGTGAGGAAGGTCAAACGAACTGGAGTGAAACTGGGCCTCTGTGCCCTCAAGGTAACTGGTTGAACATTGTCTTCTATGCTAAAAGACCAAGTATCGAATCTCATCAGGGCAACACGACCATTTGTAGTACTGAATTCTGGTTGTGAAGCAATCTTATAAGATGTCTCAAATAAAAATCGACGTATATTAGACATACAAATTGCTGGACTAGCTATCTCAAAATTCATCAATCCTAAAGAGTGATAAAGATTTCTGGGCATGTCATAGTGGCTTCTGGGTTGAAAGGCTCCAACCGAGAAGGCTTTAAATACTCGATACAAAACAAAGTGATCCAGAACTGATATACTGTTAGAAACAACTATTCTGGGACGATCTCCATTAGGTGATTCTCCTTGAGGATCTATTTTGATAACAATGCCAAGTACCAAGCTCAAACCATCACTGAAAAATCCACGGAAAGATGGATTTTCTGGTAAAAGTGCAGCCAGAATCCATAAATGAAGCCCAACTAGAAACCTCACAAATAACAGCACGAGCCCTATGGGGGTATATAAGAGTAGAAATAATAATCGCCAGCCATCTAAAAATCTGAAAATGATTACATTAGCGAAATTGGGTAAATTTAAATGCTACTTAATTCTAGATTCTCACCTGTCTTTATCAAATAAATCATGTAAATCAATTTGTGACATTTCTTATGAAAAACATCTGTTGTGATTTATTAACTAATGCCTTGGAATTCAACTTGAGTGAAATCTACACGACAATGGGAATTATGTTAATTCACAAATACATCGCGAACAACGTCAGAAAAATAATATGCTCATTCAATTGCACGATTATGAAATGTTATTTTAAGTTCGTTTGACAATTTTTTCATTACACAAATCACTCTCTAACCACTAAGCGACTTTTGTAACCTTTATTGGCGACTTGTGAAAGAGTGCACTAGATGGCAATAGTGTTGATATCATTCAGAAAATATATATATTTCTTATAAATAATAGTCAAACTTACGAATATAAGATATTATAATTGAGTACTGAACAATATTTCATTCAGAATTTCAATTATTTGGCTTATTCGCAAATTTGTGTTTTCAACCACAATGATGTGCCATTTTATTACGAGTTTTTTTCCTACAATGTCATTGAAAAATTTCGTCGCAAAGCTCAAATCGAGCGTTGGCGCCATCTCGTTTTGAAATTGTTCATCATTTGCTTGATTGTATAGTATTAAATTCACCGCACAGCCCACATTTTATTCATAAAAATTTAACCAATCACGATTTAAAATTATTAGCAGTATAATTATACCCTACCGCATACTGCATTATGATTGGTTCAACTCTTCACAGTCCTGTCACGTGAAAGTATATTTGCGTAACCGGCTTAAAAAACGGCGATTCATGTATTCTTACTTCCGACTTATATGTGTCTACTTTTTGACACCTATTGACACCGTACCCTTGGCTTCGTTGCTATGGTATTGCTTTGATGTGCTCATACATGCACACGTGACTTTCCTGCGAGCAATGTGTGTCAGTGTTTGTCACATACGCGCGTCATCAACGTGACCTTTAATGCGCGATACACAATCATTTACCAAGGCGCTTGAATCAGTCCACAAGTCGCAATTTTCGTGAGCGCGTTCCGTCAGAATTCCCCGTTGAGCGTTCGTGTGACAGGATCTTTAAAAATACGTCAAGCTCTGGTAGTAGAACAACTATATTTGCAACAGTTCGAGTTGACATTTTATTAAATTAGACAACCGCGTCGGAGAATTGACGCGATAGAAATTATTTAACAGACAGTGTCGTTGAAACGTCAGAAATAATTGAAAATAATAACGTTCTCTTAACGAAGGAAAGGAAAGCCAGTGATTTATCATGGTTCAGCAGTATCAGTCACCAGTCCGGGTGTACAAACACCCTTTCGCGCTTGTCATGATGGTGTGTTTTTATTATCGTACAACCTTCGGATATTTAATCTCGTTAAATATTCAACGAATCTCGTAGTTTGCCTTGATTTACTCTATCGACCTACCTTGAAAGTAGATAGAATTGCATTGTGGTGTTGTCATTACTTTTGTTCAGGGTTGAGGGAAAAATATTGATATTGACATGACTAACGAATATCATCATTGAAGACCAAATTCATTTTATGAAGAATTCCTGTAGTCATCACCTTCTTAGGCTATAATCATATGTTCATTATTGCTGTGGTTACACAATATAGATATCTCATCATGCATGTAAAACACTACTTCGCATTATCATCTTATCAATGGTAAAAAGAACTACATAATTATAAATTTTTCGATTTCACCAAAATTAATTGTTATTCAATCTATAATGCCTTATTATTTTTAATTAGTGCTGAATAATTCTGACTTAGCTATTATTACAAATAAAATTGTTATCAATCATTTTTTTATAGGCTTATGAAAGAAGATTTCCTACTTGCCCTCAAATACCTGTTTTTATCGGTTGTGAAATAATATTAGATGAGGAAACCCAAGGAGGAGCAATTAGAACAACAGAACGAAGATGCAAATTGAATGTGGAAGCTCCATATATTTTAAAAAAAGTAACAGTTATTGAATTATTTTTCTATTTTTGTATCTTGAAAATTATAAATTAATTTTTGAATTTCTGATTTTTAGATAATCGGAGTGGATCATGTATTTTTTATTCAGAAAAATGTTCTTGATAGACGAAATAGTGTTTTGGAAATAGAGGCCTATAATGAAAGCTTTTCTTCAAGAGTAACAGTTATTGAGAAATGCAGATATTTTGTAAATGATCTTATTGTACTTAAAAATTGAAGATTTCAATTTATCATTTAACTTCCTCAATATTTTTTAGATACATCCTGAAAATCCTGAATGGACCTGTTTCGAGCAAACAGCCAGTTTGGACATCAGAAATTTCCTAGGGTTTGAAAATTCAATGGAAAAATTAGCAATGAAACAATATGCTCAAAATATTGCAAAGGTAAAATAATATAACTATGTTTATATGTTGTAGTTTATTTTCAATGAAAATTTATTATTAAAATTAAATTTCAGGGAAAGGAGATAATTGAATTTTTCATAAACCAGTTGAAGGAAGAAGGTATAACAGAGGTAGCTCCATGGCAAGATCCTGAATGTAAAGCATTAGAGAATGAAGAGTATGTTATTAAATTAAATATTTTTTAGTATTATTTCTAAAAATTGCAAATTTCGTTAATTTTTTTATGTCAAGTAATATCACAGGAAAGCACTTCAGGAAACAAAAAGCACGTTATCACAAATTTTTCATAAATTATTTGTTTCCTGCTAAGTCTGACTTTCTTTTTGAATTACAGTGACAAAAACTTAACGTGTTGTAATACGTAAGTTCTTAGTAGGTGATAAATATGTATGTCTTCATCTACAATGGTTGCTTTTTTTAATATAGGAGTAATACAAAAGAAAGCAATGAATCTCATGTTGAAAAAGAAATGTGTTCTGTTGAAACCAAGTTACCTAGTAGCAGAGGTAAATTTAAAATTTTTGTCATTTATCATATAAATTAGTCAAGAATGAAATTGTAATGTAATTTCTTTTAAATATTCCAGAAATGCAACTTTCGTCCGATTACATAGAGAGATACTTAGGAAAATTAGATATGATGCAAGAAAGTAGATTGGTACAACTTCGACACAGCATAGAAGAACTGCGTGGTAGCTCTGTTCCAAGCGATGCAACACTGCTTCGATTTTTGAGAGCCAGTGAATTTTCTGTTGAAAAAGCAAGAGATATGTTAACACAATCGCTTCATTGGAGAAAGAAACATCAAATAGATAAACTCTTGGAGGAATATGAAGCTCTTCCAGTTGTCAAAGATTATTTCCCAGGAGGCTGGCACCATTTTGACAAAGGTAATCTATAAATACTGAAAATTAATGAAAAAATTTCAAGTCATTCTAATCAATGTCTCATTTTAATCTAGATGGTCGACCATTGTATATTTTGAGATTAGGTCAAATGGATGTTAAGGGATTACTAAAGTCAATTGGGGAAGATGAATTACTATTATTAGTAAGGGAATTTATTTTATATAGTACTCATATAAACAAGATTCAGACATTATCTTCATATATTTGTACTTGATAGGCTTTACATATATGCGAAGAAGGACTTCTTTTAATGGATGAGGCAACATCTGTTTGGGGTCATCCAGTATCCCAGTGGACATTATTAATAGATTTAGAAGGTCTAAATATGCGTCATTTATGGAGACCTGGTATTAAGGTACATAATCCTGTTATTACTAATGCAATAATTTCATACTATTTCCTCTTATATACTGAAAAACTTACTATCAATTCTGCAAATTATAGGCTCTACTACGTATAATTGAAATAGTTGAAGCAAACTATCCTGAAACTATGGGAAGAGTATTAATTATTCGTGCTCCAAGATGTTTTCCTATTTTATGGACACTCATCAGTACTTTTATAAGTATGGAAATATTTAAGAATGCATTTACAGTTAAAATTTTAACATTTAATAATAATTGATTCACAGATGAGAACACACGTAAAAAGTTTGTTTTCTATTGTGGAACTGATTACCAAGAGCAAGGAGCAGGTGGCCTTACGGATTATATTAGTCCAGAATTTATTCCTGATTTTCTAGGAGGATCTTCTGAGGTAAAGAAAATGTTTGAAATGTCATTGTTTGAATTTTTAATGATAAGAAAATTCTGTAACATTTTTTACTTATATTCACAACAGTTGCAATATTAAGAATAGCCAATTTTATAGTAATGAGTTATTATTTTAACTGATAGGAAAGTATATTTGAGATATATAATTTGGTTCCTCGAAGATTTTACATTCCTGATGAAACAACTTATATCGTAAGACTAATGAGATTGTTTTTAAATGTATAAATAATATGGTGAAAATCTATGCAGCTTTAATATATTTTAGCAATAGCAATTGTCCTGTGAATATTTCACTGCACAATTTAATGTATTTTATTGTGATTTGTCATATTATTCGTATTTAACTGTGAAAAAGTTAAAACGTGTTATTAGTGAAATTTTCTGATTGTTTGTACATCTTGTTCTCGTAATATTTTGTTCAGTACTATTGCAGATGAGAATATTATGTTAGAAAATTTGATCTGCACAAACAGTATTATAAATAATATTTAATTATAATTTTATATAAGATTGATTTTAGTTTTCTGATTTTCACTAATTTTATTTTTTGAATTCAGACTTATGTTGTCGAAGGAGGAGTTGTGCCAAAACACTTATATAAAATGGAATTGGAAAGTGGCTCAAATGATCATGAACATAGTTTATATCATTCTGTTAGCCTTAGTCGTGGTCAAATTCATCAAGTAGAGATTCGCTGTAATGATCCAGGTGCAGTTTTGACTTGGGATTTTGATGTGATGCGTCATAATGTGATATTTTCTGTGATGCATAAAACAAAAGGAAAGGAAATGAATCTCACCACTGGTACGTTCATAATTATGGATTTTGTTTAGAAATATGAAAATCATATTCATTGGTTTTTATTCATTGCAGGTGACTTAGAAAGTTCTCGATCTATTGAATCTAATATTTTAAAAGAAAATCACTTCAAAGAAGGACCTGATTGCACTAAAGTGGAGCCAAATATTATTTGCCATGATGGTGAAAGCATTCAAGTGAGTATTGTATGCGTAATAAATTCAAAAGTGAAGAAATCTGATGATTTTCTTGTATTAGGGTACACATATTATGAAAGATGCTGGTATTTATATTCTACAATGGCAAAATCAAGATGAAGGAGAATTTTTACCGTCCATTAGCTCGCATAAAGCACAAGTTATGTATTACTATGAAACATTACCTTCAGTGAATTACAAGTAAGTATTACATAATGAAAAATGACCGAATTTTCCTAAAAATAAGTGATTTTTAATTACATTTGTAATTTCTGAAGGGGTTCAATGATGAGCCTGCAATCAGCGGTAAGTGGAAGATCCATAGCAAGTTCTTCTTTATCCAGATGAGAAGGAAATACCTTCAGACATGATACTTCTGATAATTTTGATTTGAAAACAGATGAACTATGACATAAAGTAGCTATCTTTGCAATATACTATTGATTATGGATTATACAAAGAAATTTAATCAATTTAATTTAATTTAAATGTTGAAAATGGACAGTAATGAGCATTTATTTTAATAATGCAAATATATTAATTAATAATATTGATATAATTTTTAAATACCAAGTTTTAATGCTGTAGAGTAGTTTCTGTATGTAGAATTTTATGAATTATTATTCCATTTCGTCCTTTATTGAATTTATTATCATTTGTCTGGATTCTTGAAGCAGGATAAACTTCATAGAAATACTTTGATTTGTATGATTTATTGTGATTTTTATTCATTTTTTTAAAATAATTATGATATGGGTAGTCGGTAAATTACATACCCAATACCAATGAAAAAATGAAATTTTGAAGTTGAAATATTTATTGTTTATAATTATATTTCATTTAAACGATCATGTAAAATGGGAAAATCAATCATTTTTATGAACAAAAATCAAAATTAGTATTAATTTATTTGAAATAAAAATGATTAATCATTATTTACTTTTGTTGAGTATTGTTAGTAATAATTTTATTTCAGAATTAATATAAAAATTAACATTATGTTATTAATTTATCAACGATATAGAAGTAGAAAATTCAGAATCATAACATACATGTATCTTAAATGCAGATATTTCATGTTTGGAAAGTAGAATTTTAATGCATAGATCAATTATGTACATAGTTGAATGTATTATAGGTTAAATAAGAACATTCATATATCATTAGAACAGAAATATATAGTATTATGTTAATATCAGAATTAATAAAAGATAAATTGTTACTATAATATGTTTATAAACGTAGTTTAAGGAAAATTGTATTATATAAATTATTTATTGTGAATAAGAATTTATCAGATAAGATTCAAAATAAGTTGACAAGTGTGAGAATAGGAAAAAATAAATACTCACTTTCACACTTCTTGAGAAAATATCAATTGCTGTATTAGTGAATGACATATTAAATTTTCAAATATCGATTTAAATTATAAAATATTATTGTATTGGAAATGAAAAAGATTAAAATTAGATAGTAAATGATAGTTTAGATATTCAGTAGTCGTGTTTATGCTGTTCTGATAATAATTATGGTTCAGAGTAGAAAAGCAATAATAGGATGAGTCTTTTTTAATATAATTTCAACATGGCTTTAAAAAATTCAATTTTTTGTTGAATAATCTATCATAATTCAATAAACAGTGCAATTAAAAAATATTAATAAGATAATGATATTAAGTTGTATTTAAAATATATCAACAGGTGATCTCAATGTTAATTTTCTCTGAAATTAATTTATAAAACCAAAAATTTGAATAAATATTTTTCAATCACAAAGATGATTTGTCTTCATTTTTATTAATTAAATTTTTTAACTAATCATTATTTTGTGTTACAGTATGAATAAAAATGACAGTGATGTATGTATAATATTAATTACAAAATTTTATTTTACAAACTTATTCTTAAATAATTCACAAAGACTTAGTCATTGTGGTATACCTGAAGAACCTGGTTGAAGTATAAAACATGTAATACACAGACTTGATGAATTTCACTTTTAGTATTCTCTTAATAATTTTAATGTTATAATTATCTCCTCTTGAATCCATACTTTTTCCGTTCATAAAACAGATCCGTCTTTGAGCTACCCAAATTCACAATTTTCGGACATCCATCTCTCTGAGAATTAAAAATTGAAAATAAAAAATCATTTATCTATTGAATTATACTAACAAAAGTTATGAACTATTGGTAGTTCACAAAAGATGTAAGTTTGGACTTACATCTTTTTCTTGAATTGTACATTCTTTACAGTAATATGCATCTGATACTCCTGGACCTCCACAAATAACACATCGTCCTTGATAAGAACCATAATTACATTCATCGCATATCCTCACAAGAGTACATGGTCTTACATATGAATCACAAATTACACATTTGCCGTCACATTTCTCGCATAATCTTCCAATAGCTTAAATAACAATTTGAAATTAGGTATCAAATTTATCATAATGTAATGAAAAAACATTGAAAAACATACCGACGCCAGGTTGTTTACGACAGAATATTAAATCTGGATGATGCTTAGCCATTATTAACTTTTAAATTAAATAAGTTTTTTACTGTAATAATTACTAATAACAGTATATAATAGTTATTGAGATTTACAATATACCGACTTTACTAGGTTATTATTTGAACACAAGAGAGAAATATAGTATAGCGTGCGGTGAATACATACAACATATACTATGCATTTATTCCTCATCCTCATTGTACTATAGTAAAATTAGTTTAGCTGCAATACCCACAAGTCGAGTTGTTATCAGCCCAATCAAAATCATTATATAGAAACTGAGTCGTCATGTGGACCAATGAATATTTGCTTTTAAACGATGACCAGTTTGCAATGTTGCATTTCTGAAGTCCGCAGTTTCCTCTGCTATGTTTACAGCTGTTTTTGTATAATCACTGATAGAAAAGGCGATTGCCTTCAAATGTGCAGTAACTACAGTATCAAGTAATTTGTGCAGTATTTGAGTAAACAGTAAAATTTATTATTTATTTATGTGATTTTATATCCACATTAGAAAGATGACATTAATTCACAGTATCCTAGTCGCTACGAAATGTCATTAATATGAGGTTATGCGTAACGAATTTGTCATAAAAGTGAAGAATTGTATTAATTATTTATTTATGTTGTAATTTGTTTTATTTGTAATACATATTTATCATGTACGCGACAAAGACACCTTCGCTTCGTATTGACGAAGCGGATTTAAAATGTAAGAACGGCTGCGGCTTTTACGGCAATGCAGAGTGGGAAGGATATTGCAGTAAGTGTTATCGTGAATATTTACAAAAACAACGTGCATTGAAAGAAAGAGCTACTCGTACTCAGAATCGTGAAGTGTGAGTTTGCAACTTGATAATTGAAAGAATTATTAGATGCTATATAAATTGTTCTTTACCGTTTAGTAATTCTGTTCATAGAGAAACTCGTAGCAAACCTTCCATTGTTGGACACAAACATGAAGAAAAGAAAGTTCCGCAAGAGAAGAAATCTAAATTATTAAATATTTCCTTTCGAAAATCTACAAAGGATAATACATACACGTACCATGGAAATCAAGAGTTACTGCATGAATTGACCAAAAATAACCCAGATCTTGAAAAAGTCAAAGCTGAAAATAGAGATCTTATTTCTCAAATTGCTAAAACACAAGTTGAGAAAGATATGAAAAAACAAATTTTTGTATTTATTAATGAAATTCTTAATAATAAAGATATTAAAAGAATAGAGGAATTATCCGAAATTACACAGACTTATTATCAATCACTTGCAAAACGTGTAGAATCAAATGATAGATATGCTGGTAAGAAAAAGGTTGTTTATATATTTATATGGATTTTATAGTTATGATTTTTTTTGCAGAACTATCTTCAGAATTAAAAGAAAAACTATTAGATTATTTTGAACGATATACAATGACTTTGTTGTATCGAATTCTATTCTGTCCTCCTTTTACAACGGATGAGGAAAAAGATCTTGCTATACAAAACAGGTCAGATTAAATTTTTCAAATGATAATATTTAATTAATGTAGTCAGTTTCTTATATTGTTTTGCCCACAGGATACGTCAGTTAAATTGGGTAAGTGGGAAAAATTTGGAATGTAGAATTCACGAAACTAGTGCTGAAGTCCGTGAACTTGTTTATACATCGATTACAGGTATAATAGAAATATCACAAAAATTGAAATTGAGTATCTCGATACTCAGTGTAATAATAATTTTTTTAGATTTGTTGAATATGGATTCTGCTAAAGCTCCACAGGAAAAACTTGCATGTGTTATTCATTGTTGTCGTAATATATTTTTGTTACTGCAACAATCTGTAGGAGGACCAGCTTCCGCTGATGATTTTCTTCCTGCACTTATCTTTATTGTCTTAAAAGCTAATCCTGCTCGTCTTAAAAGCAATATAAATTTCATCACAAGATTCTGTAATGCTAGTAGATTGATGACTGGTGAAGGCGGATATTATTTTACAAATTTAGTAAGTTCAAATAAATTGTTATAATTTATTATATCGTATAAATTAGATTGAAATTTTATACTTTATCAACGAAAATTCTATCTATATTTATGAATATTTTCAAGTGTTGCGCTGTTTCGTTTATTGAAAATTTAACAGCTGAATCATTAAATATGACTCAGAAGGATTTTGATTCGTACATGTCCGGAGAACGGGTTCCAGCAAATACTTGGGAATCTGCTTTAATGATATGTGAGGTGTGTATGAGTGAAAACACTTCTTCCAAAAACATAAGTTTAAATAACTTTTCATGAATCAAAAATCATTGTTTCTAGAATTTACATATGATGTGTGAAGACATCACATTATTAGATGAAATTGCTACAAGAAATACAGAAATATTGAAGGAAGCGCAAGAGTTACAAAGCGAAATGATCCAATTCAGAGAAAAAATCCGAGCCGAAGTAGATGCAATAATGGCGAGAACGCCGTTACTGATAACTCACAGTCAAAGATTACCGACAAATATTGATTCTGACGATGCTGAAAGTTATCAATTACCTCCTCCCATTGTACCACAAGTAATTAGATAGCGATAAGAACTTTTCTGAAATTATGAGTTTGTACATAATAAAATAAGAATTTTTTAAACTTATAATTTCAGATTTATTCACATCCAGTTAATGATGAACTAAATAATATCTCATCTAATAATCAACCTGATTTGTCAAATTCCATTATTGAAGAATGTGTTACACCTTCTCCAACATTTGACTTCCCTTCATTTACTGGGGATTGTAGTTTGGATATAAGTAAAGCTGAAGATGAAACTAGTTTAATGAGTTTAGATACGCAATGTGATCTTGCGTTGAGCGATTCACAACTTTATGAAAAAGATACAACTGATAACATTTCCGAAGAATATCCTAATTCAACGACAAAACAAGTATCTCCGTTAAAATCCTTAAACGTTGAAGATTATCACGGTTTCACGATTCAAGGATCTACTATACCAACAATTCCGTGTAATACTGGAGATATAACATCGAATTCAACAGAATTTGATACTAGTTACTTTCATAATGTATAAAAATGTCAAGAGCTACTAACTATTTACAAAATACATGAATCAATATAGTTTAACTTGATATGAGTCATGTGTACCTAATGATTAATTATAGGAAAATAAATTTCATTTACATGATTATGTGATAGTTGTTGTATTATTAGTTAGAAATTCAGGATGGAAATAATTAAAGATTGTTAAAAGCTACGAAACTATGAAGTTATTTATTTTAGTATTCATGAATTATGTATACAATTAACTCCAATAAAAATAAAAATATAAATTCTATCTATAAAATATTTCTTCACTAAGATGAGTCTATGTTACATTACAATTAATAGTAATTGTACAATTTCCAAGCTAAAATAATGTCTATATCATTTTTTATAGATACGTAATTGCCAGTCTTGACTTATATTACGTGCTATCACTTTAGGTTTTTTTTTAAAACGAAGTATAATGTAGTAATACGTACATATGTTGTAAAAATTTTATGATACAAAAATTAGAATGTTCTTAACCGTATACGTTATTTTATCGGTAATATTAAGTTTTATGCCGTATAGTGAAAATCATAGTTTTCATATAAATATGTTTCTACTTTATATTGCGAAAGTAAATTTAAAATTCCTGAATGAAATTCAATCCACTGTGTATGCAGTAAATAGATGTTACATATTATATTGTATGAAATATACAAGTTTAAAAATCACACAACTGATTTTGTTTACTGATTATCAAAACTCCTAATAAATTTATTGAACACTATTATCACTGCTAGGTATTTATTTTAATCTATTTTCTTACTATTATATTTTATCCCTGATTACCCATAATTTTTTTTATATGATAATCAAATTTTCACTTCATTTCCTCAAATATCTATAAAAAATAAATATAACAACATGTTAAAAAACATATTAACTAAAACATACTGTATTATTTTTGTAAAATAAATAATAACTGACTAATAAGTTTTTTACATTCGTCGATTTTAAGTTAAGAGTATTAAAATTATATTTTTCAGTCTGGAATTTGCAGTAATGTTATTATTAAAATTCATAATCAATTTTGTATTTCATTTTTAAGTACCTACTTTTATTATAATAAATTAATAGGAATGTGAAAATAAACTAAAAGAAATTATAAAATTATAAATTTTAACAAGTTATTCTAATTTCTTATTTCAGCAATGAAAATAATTATTATTGACAAATTAGTATTGCACATTTTCACTAATCAAATGAGCAAATGATTTTACTGCTTTAATATTGCTGGCAATGCACTGACATAATACTAATAAGCGTTAATAAATTAGAATTTATAAATAACAATAAAAATAATAAATATGCTTAAAATAGTTGGATGGATATGTGTTGACGTGTTAATTGTGAGCAGCCCTTTTACCATTCATATATCCTATCCATCTTTCTGCGGTTGCTACAAAAATAGGGTCACTATCAATAGTACTCAGCAAAAGTAATTGGTTGATATGGGTAGAATGATAATCCCATCTAGCAATATTTGGTGCAGATTTAAGTGTAAAGTGCCGTAAATCATAAGTCGTTCTTGCACCCGTATCATATAAAGTCAACATATTTTTCAAAGAAACCATTCCTTCATTAAACAATTTTGCGGCTTCATTAGCATCTTTTCCTCTTGCCACACTTTTAAGATCATATAATCCAATTAATGAATAAATGAATCCATTTAAAATAAATGATGATGGTGCAGTTGGGTATTCCTCGTACCATACATATTTATCTAAAAACATTGCTGCCACACCTCCTTTATCAGATGAGATTCTAAAGGGGCGTAAACCACGAATAGCTGCTTGTAAGTACCTCTCTTCTCCAGAATGGTAATATGCTCTTGATAAAACAGATATAGCATGTCCTTGACCCATACTAGAATACCTGTAAACAGTAAAATAATTCAGATTAGTATTTTATTAATTTATAAATGTTTCTTTTGATTAATGAACTTACCAGCCTGGTTCTAAAATTGCCATACTGCTAGATACTTTTCTTCTGACTGGATTCGCCCATCCCCCAGATGTTGTATTCTGATTAGCAACAAGCCAATTTGCAGAATCATAAAACTGTTCCATATGTTCACTTGTAGATAGTGTAACATTGTCAATCATGCCTGATCCATATAGAATGATTCTTGTTACCTATTGAATTTAATTTTGTAGAGCAAACTTATTATTAGGTTTCAAATTATTTTCTAAATTATGTTTGTTATAATCTTCCAATTACCTTCAGCTTAGAACGTGATATTTTTCTTTTAGTTTTGTCATTTAAAAATAACCCTTTTTGCAAGTCTACAACTAAATCTCGTATTAAACGTTTCCATTGATGATTTAGTTGGCCAATTCCATAATAGATATGATTGTTATAAGTACGAAGAACTACATTGCTAGTAGTATAATGAAGATAATACATATCTTTTCTTTCTCTAGATTGTAATCCAATCATTATACTTCCATTATCTTTCAGATTAATGTCCAATTTCAGCAAAAAGTCTAATACATGATCCAGCTTCAGAGATACTCCAGAAGTGGTAGTTTCTGGTGTAGCAAATTTCATTACAAAAGAATTCACTTCTTCGTCATAAACTCTAGTTAAAATACATCCTTGTGGTGCAACCCATTCAGGTTTGTGCTTATCTGCATCTTCTATTACTTTTCTATGTGGTTCAGGTTCAGTTAGATTTTTACTATAGTGAGATAATCCAAATTGTGCTATTTGTGTTGGGTAATAATAGCCTTGACTTTCCCATTGCGTTGAAATGGGAACACCATCAAATCCACTCACGCATTTAACTCTATCTCTTACCTCAACATTATAATTTTCAAATGTCATAAATACACCTCTTGGATCATATTTACCCTTAGGACTCATTATTTTTGAATAACTATGAAACCATTCAAATCTTTCCAAGCCATCATATGTAGCTAACTTTCCATAAATCTATAAACATATTTATTATATATTCAAGCTCTCAAAAGTTTAGAAATTTTTATTAAATTATATTACTCACTTCAAAATATTTATGGATGAATGAAAATGGAATATAAACTTCATCTCCTTCTTTACGACAACCAATAGAATAATCACCATTAATAAAACAATCAATTTCTTGATAACCTGGTTCGTTAATGAGCTTTTCCTGTAAAAAACATAGTAAGTAAAAAATACATCATCTAATGAATAATAAATATTTACCTTGTGTTGAAATTGGGATTTCCAATCTACAGATTTTAAAAATGATGTGTTTCCACAATTGTTCCATGTTGTTAATATAGAACTTATAGTAGCCACAATTAAAATGAGCAATGCCGTTTTGAAATTCATTCGCATCATCATATACAACCTGTATAACATATCAATTATTAAAGTCAAAAAGCCAATATTATGCTGATGTTATCATGGATAAATATAAATCACTTACATCATAAATGATTTAGTTTTACATCTCTTTTGTTTCTTAATGAATGGTTTTGACTCAATATTATTATTTACATATAATACAAATTTTTATATTTATTTTAAGTTCTTCGACGAATTTGTTCATCAAATACAGTATTCGATCTCGTTGACATTTTCTTTCATCAAATAGAAAACAGTGTCAACAGATTTTATAATATTGATCATGAAATGACTGCCGACATTAGAAAAACGTGAATTTAAGCTGTCTTCTTAAATTTCGTAAATTTTTCAAACAAAAATTTGTAACAATTGAAAACTTATTTAATGATACTTCGTGTATCGTGAGATCACATCTTTGTACAGTAGATAGCACATTATTGTCGCAAACAAGTGTGGCAATTGACCTAACGTAACCCGAAGTAACCTAATCCGACTCTGTCAGTAGGAAATTTGAAGATTCAAAAACGTTCATTAAATACAGTGACTCATTTATTGGTTTTTGTCATATTAAATAAAGAAATCAAGATTAAAAAAACTGATAAATTTTACTGGATATAAAAAATTGTTACGAAGAATTTTAACTGATTCCATTATGTATGTAACTAATTTTATCTATGTATTTTATTCGCGAAAAAATTATGATATAACTTAAAATATAACTTTTTATAATTCAAAAAAAGTTGAATCTTGGATGAAGCGAAATTTAAAAAAATCACGTATACGAATTGGAATACTTTCAATGAAATTCATTGAAAAAACTCGTCAAAATTTCGACAAGTTTTTGATCTACAAGAAACCATTTCGTACTGTTATCTCTTGTATTTACTCAGCGGTGTTCGAGAAATGAGAAGAAAATCAATGGGAGTAATTTAATTTTTTATTGATTACTCTGTAATTAATTATTACACAACGTGAATTGTCAAAAATTTTTAATCAGTTTACAATTTTTTATAATTTTTTTGTTATACTCAATGACAGGATTGTCCGTTGTTTTGTCGGCTAAAATCGAAACTGATATTTACGTATTACATGACAGCAGATTGATTACCAAACGATTCTGACCGATTAATAGGTATGTTTTTTCAATTTCAGGAATTTTATTATTTAAAATAACTATGCATTCAGTAAGAGAAACCAGTTTCAGTTGTTATCTCTCACGCGTTTACTCAACGATGTTCGAGCTTCGACTTCGAGACCGGATAACCCAATCTACGTTCGCTGATACTTCTATGGAAGACGAGACGACGAGAGAAGAATGAAGCATTGAGGTGCGAAGGGGTCGCGTGGGTGGATACGCCGTGTGTGATTCGGCATGTAAACCGCGTAAGACTTTGCTAACGTAAACGATCTACGACCACCTATACACGAACAGAAAACGCGAATCGTCGAACAAGACAATTTCCACCATGTGGAAAGGCGTTTTGTTGTTGTTCACGATTACCGTGAGTACCACCTTTGGCTACAATTTGGAATCCCGCATACCTATTGTCAAACGCGGTGCCAACGGTTCATATTTCGGTTACTCTGTAGCCGAGCATCAAGAAGTACCAGAGGATGGTGTTGGCAAGTCAAAAAGCTGGTGTGTATTTTTAATGCTATTTTGTTATCTTCATTTGACTTTTTTTTTCATTTACATATAATAACAAATAAACATTAGCAGCTTGTTTACTTGACATTCGAAATTTTTTATTATCTATACCACTTTATGTATCATTTTTACATACCAATTGTAATAGATCAGTGGTTTTCTGAGATTTTTCTTCCATCTGTGAATCAACACCACTATCTGTGATGAATAGGAGTCTGTTTTCAAGTGTTCTTTGAAAAAGGAGGGGCTGCTTATAAAAATATCACTATTACCATTTTGCTATTTTTATTAAAGATGGTCAAAATTATATTTAGATAAATTTGTTCTTTACAATATTAAATGAAACTTATTTATAACATTGTCTTACTTAACATTATATATTTAATTCATTTTTTTACAATGATAATGTTTTATTGTTCTGAAAAATTTCAGGTTATTAGTGGGTGCTCCAGTGGATCAAAATAGGCAGCCTGGAACTAATAGGTCTGGAGCCTTGTGGCAATGTCCTTTAACTACGTACCAAAATGATTGCACACAGGTTATCACTGATGGTCGCTTAAGTATGTTTTAAATATCACTTATTAGTATACTGTAGAAATAAAATATTGAGTATGTAATTCAAATTGGGTAAAATAGATTTTTACAGTTGTAATCTAATTGGTGAAGGAAATTAATTATTAGACATTGGCTGATTTATCTGTTGCTGTTTAATTTGCATAAATTATTTATATTCAATGTAATTAGTTCATTAATGTGTCATAATTTTATTATGAATTAATTTAGTTGTTTATAAGCATGTCAATTGTAGATATAATTATTTTAATTTGATTTTATTTTTTATTATTATATAATGAGTATATTTTTCCATAAATGTTTTGGTTAACCGAGCAGAAGAAGGGGTTCTATATGATGCAAGTAAGTGGATTAAAGAAATGATAGTAGTTTTGGGTGATGATTTTATTTGTTTTTTTATCCTTTTTGCAAAAATTTTGACTACCTTAAATAAATGTATGAATAATTTTTTCATTAATTTGCTGCATAGTGCATGAGTTTGTCTAATTGGCTGTTGATATGGAACATTTTTTTATTACTTCAATTGCTAAAATAGTTATTTAGTAATTAAGTAATGATTAAGTATGCTCTAGTTGATTTTTTGCCACTTATAATTTTATGCTTAAATTATGCTTTAATTTAAATGTATGGCGCAGTGCTAAATTTACAATAGGACAATGGTATGAGAACTGAATTTATCTTGTTTTACGACTTGCGTCACTAAAATAATAAATGTTTTGTAATTAGTGAAACAAATCTACTGGAATAAGTATCTTTCATACTAATTTTCAGGAACTTGAATTTCTGTTTTAGGACAGTAAATATAAGAAAAAATTTTTTTTTGTGATAGTTTGCAAAAAAATTTTATAGAAATCTCATTTATTGAGATTGAAACTGGTAAATGATTGAGAAATTGAATTTTATATTATATTAGGATTTTACTTAAAATCCAAACTACTAAAACATTTTTATACTTTTAAAATATTAACATAAAATGGATATATCATTTTATGCAATTAAGTAATTGATTTGTTTTTTATTACATTGTTGCTTATTTTCTTATGAAAATTATGAAATTTGTTTGACTTTTATTGCATAAGCTTCTTGAAGAATATTAATTTGTGCACTATTTTTCATTGTCAGTTATATACTTGATATTAAATAACATCTAATTTTAGGTTTCGAGTCGGATGATTTGATACCACCTGGTAATGATGAAATAAAAGATGGTCAGTGGTTAGGAGTAACTGTCAGAAGTAGGGGTGTTGGAGGAAAAGTAATGGTTGGTATATCATATATTAAGAATAATTCAGTCATTTAGAAATTTGTCTGTTTGATCAATTATTATTTTATTCTTAATTTACAGGTATGTGCTCACAGACATATTGTGAAAACCGCTGACTCTCAATGGGGACAAGGACAATGTTACATACTTACACAAGACCTAAAATTCCAAGATATAAAGAAACCTTGCTCTGGCAAACCAACTAATAAGTAATTTCATTTTTTTATTTTGTGTTATGCAAATGTATAAAATATTCATGTATTAATGTATATTACAGAGCTCATGAACAATTTGGATATTGTCAAGCGGGTACAAGTGGGGTGTTGACATCGGAAGATCGTGTAGTTATAGGTACACCAGGTCCTCATACTTGGAGAGGGACTTTATTCTTACTAACAGTCTCAGACGAATTTCTGACTAGAGATAATACAGTTTATAATGCACCAATGCAAGATTCTTCATCGCCAGTGAATAAATATAGTTACTTAGGTTTGTAGAAATTATTTCAATACTTATATTCATTCATAAAGATGAAGAATTAAATTCTCTTAAGGTATGTCGGTTGCTGTTGGTAACTTTTTCGGCAGCGAATTGTCATATGCCGCTGGTGCACCTCGTTCAAATGGCGCTGGACAAGTAGTTCTTTTAACAAGACGTAATCTTAAGTCTGACATGGATGTTGTATTGACTCTTGATGGAGAACAATTTGCCTCTAGCTATGGTTATGAAATAGCATCGGCGGATGTAAATGGCGACAAGTGAATACCTTTGATAATAAATAGTAAAAATAAATTTTTTTAAATTAACATTATTTAATGATAATAATATTTCAGATTTACAGATCTAATTGTAGCAGCTCCGTTTTATTTTAATAAAGAAGAAGGTGGAGCGGTATATGTGTACACGGCATTAAATAAAGAATTCAGAGACAATGTTAAATACAAGCCTACTAAACTAGTAGGTCGTGAAGAGTCTAGGTAAATAATTGTAAACAATTTGTATGGTATGAAGTATTATTAATATGGCATTCGATAACTGAATTTTAGATTTGGATTCGCTTTGGCAAATTTAGGAGATTTGAACAAAGATGGGTATGAAGACATTGCTGTTGGTGCTCCATACGAAGGGAAAGGAGCGATTTATATTTATTTAGGATCAAAAAACGGAATTATCCCTATGCCATCGCAAGTGATTCATGCTGAAGATACACCAATACCGCTAAAAACATTTGGTTACTCTTTAAGCGGTGGTATTGATATGGATCAAAATGGTTATCCAGATTTATTAGTTGGAGCGTATGAAGACGATGCTGTTATTTTATTGCGATCAAGAAAAATAATTGATATAAGCACGTACATTAAATACATGAAAAAAGATGGAACGTATCAAGAAAAAATCGAGCCTGTTGATCCTAATAAGTTAGGCTGTCCGGATGACCCTACTTCTAATCACACTTGGTGAGTATTGTTATAGTTTTGAAATATTATTCGTTTCTGAAAATTTAATCAGCAATTGATATTCACTTTCAGTTTTTCATTTGAGGCTTGTTGTGAGACAACATCTTTGACTATGGAAGAGGAAATGCAAAACTTGAAATTGAATTATTTTATTGAAGCAGAGACATATAGTGGAACAAAGAAGTTTTCCAGAATTTGGTTTGAGAGTAGTCATACGCGATCTAATTACGTAAATCGAACAGTAACACTCGACACAACGAAAATTGTCCACTGTCAGAAAGAGATTGTATATCTCAAGGTAGGACAGTTCAATATAATTGAATTTATAATTTAACAATCAATAAATCATATAAATTTATCATTTCATGTTTTCAGGAAAACACACGAGACATTCAATCTCCTATCAAATTTCGACTGAATTATTCTTTAATTCAAGAAGAACCGGTTATGTCTGCCGAAGGTACATCTTTACCAGATATAAAAAAATATCCTATCCTCAATCAACAAACTGCAGCTCGAGTATTCGAGGCAACTTTCCAAAAAGACTGTGGCAACAACGATATTTGTGAAAGTGATTTACAAATAAGCTGTCGTCTTAATCTTGCAGCTTCTCCCGTAAAACCGAATTTCTACGAACTTCTCTTAGGTGAAAAAGAAGAAGTTATCATAGACGTTAATGCATCTAATATAGGAGAATCAGCGTACGAAGCTCAACTATTTATTACTCATTCTGAAAGTTTGGATTATATAGCGAGTAAAAGTAACGATTCCATCAGTTGTAATTTACATAATACTACGCTCGTTGTTTGCTCCATTGGAAATCCATTTAAAAAAGACAAATCGATGAATGTACAAGTCAGATTTGATCCAAAAAGTGTGGAAGACAATGAGTCGCAGCTAGATTTCGTTATTTTCGCAAATTCCACTTCTAAGGAGGTTCATCCAAAAGATCCTATTAAGTTACAAGCAACGGTAGTTAAACGAGCTGAATTGTCGATAAAAGGGTATAATATTCTTACTGACTTTTACCGTTTTTCCTCTAAATAATATTCTAAATTTCTTAAATGCAGAAATGCGAAAACACAATGGGCATTTTATGGTGGTCCAGTTGTAGGAGAATCCGCGATTAAACATCTGAATGAAATTGGTCCTAAAGTATCTCACATTTATGAAGTATTCAATGAAGGTCCATGGAAAATGAGTTACTTGGAAGTAAAAATCTCTTGGCCGTATGAAGTGGCTAATGATAAAGATCACGGAAAATGGTTGTTGTACTTGGAAGAAATACCAACTATTCAAGGTATATTTTCTCATTTTGCTAAATCGAATAAAAAGATACTCGGATATCGGATTTTCTATTTCTTTTTAAATTGAATTTATTTTATAAATAGGTACAGCAGATGGAGAATGTACTTTACCATCAGGTCACACTGCAAATCCATTAAAATTGCCTGGTAGTCTCAGCTACGATGATTTAGATCCTCTTTTTGTATCAACAACCACTTCAGCACCGATGTTACAAAATCGTACGAGTTATACTAGAATTAAACGAGATAAAGAGAAAGTTGTTAATACTCGTACTATTATCGGTAAAGACGGACACAGACATCAAGTTGTTTCTATGGTAAATCGATCATAATTCTAATTAAAAACAATTGAATAAATATTTATGTTTTAATTTTCTTTATAGAATTGCAAAGCTGGTACGGCTAAATGTTTCGATATTACGTGTTATATATACAATTTACCTCGAAAGCAAGAAGCTACGATAACAGTTAAAGCAAGGTACTGTAAAACAGCACACATAGTCTTTTGATAATTTTATCACCTGTTGTATACCGTAGGTTATGGAATTCAACACTAGTTGAAGATTACCCAAGGGTAGATCAAGTAAAAATTGGATCTAGCGCTAGAATTATTATTCCACCAAATATTGTGATACAGCAAGAAAATGTGAAAGATGACTATGCTACTGTGAGTATAAAATAAAAAAAATATATTATTGCTGATCACAAAAATTTTAACTTTATAACACATGTTTGTTCAATTTCTAGGCTGAAACAATTGCGTATCCAGATTTGTTAGATCAACACGAAGGCGAACCTGTACCTCTTTGGATAATTGTAGTATCTGTAGTAGCAGGTTTGATATTACTTATTTTACTTACGCTGATTCTTCGAAAACTTGGATTTTTCAAACGACGTCGACCAGATCCAACCCTTTCTGGGAATCTTGAAAAACATAGAGATGATAACCCCGAGAGTGAAGCGCTATTCAAACACTGAGTCATACAATAAGTACATTAGATTTATTACTTACAAACCTTTGGTGCCTCGGTGTAAAAGTGACTTCGACAAATATTAATGAAATTTTTATTCGACTCAAATATTTTAAAAACTTTGATAATTTTATTTTCTTATCGTGAAAGTACTTACATAAATAATCGGAAATGAAATAAGTGATGAATAAAAATTACATGAATATTCGTGATCTTACATCTTCGAATATGTATTGTACTTATAATGCACAAAGATAGGAAACTTTGTGATACTGCCCTCGGTGAATTCAAGACAGATTTTAATTTTCAGAAATTATTTTTTTACAAACACTGCCCGTTTATATGTAATTATATAATCGCATTTTTTAAATGATACTATGTAGGTAACATTTTTGTTATTTTACTTTCATATATTCTGTGTAAAAAAAAGTATTATAAAACGTACTAGTATCATAATATTGTAATTTATAATATCGTTAAAAGAGAATACGAACATTGCGGCCATATTTTTAAAAATCATATACTTAATGAAAAATTTAGAAATAGATTCTATCGCAAAGACTGATATATCTCATCGTTATAACAAAGTGCGAAGCTCGATCCTTGCCACAGAATCTATTATTTTACGACCGCTCGACGAATTTGTTTAATCACGTGTTATAGCACGTATATGAATAGTAAAGTTTATGAGTGATAGGAGATTGTTATTACTTTTGGTCAAATTTTATAATATAATTTATTATAATATTATAGTACAATACCGATTGCTCTTATTTTCATAGCAGTTTAATAACTCTAATTTCATATACTTTATGGATAAAGTACAATAAAATCCATTTTTACCAACATAAGAAAACAAATCACATATCTTTCAAAGGCAGCAAAAGAATTAGAGTTTATTGTTGAAAAATTTGTACTCTAATAATTATAATATAAAATAATTTATACTTTTATATTTGTAAATTATATAATCCTATTAGTACTATATTTGTGTTTACTTAAACAAGCATTCACAAGGAATGTATAGAAATTAATTGAAATGATGCTTCCAATGAAAATTGTCAAAAATATTTCTAAGAATGCAGCTGGAATGAAATTTGTATGGAATTTCACTTAATCAAATATTTCTTAAAAATAATCCTAGTTTATTTATGATTTTATCTGCACTTTATTTTATTCATTTCAATCGAATATATGAATTTTAGTGAAATATGCATTAAGCTCATTAATGGCATTTATTATTCTTCAGAAGCAAATCATGATATTAGTCTTCTAATTAAATATTTATGCAAGTACTTACTCCATTAAAAGTTATTTTTGCATAAAAATTATAGAAATTTCATTATAGTCAATTTTTAATAAACATTCCCTAAATTATGTATGACATTGTGAAATATTTTAAATAATGATCCACATGCCAATAAGACTTGATTCGAAAATAATTTTAATTGTAATTTATGTTTTGTGTATTATACTTGTTACAGTATATTTCATTAATATATATACATACATATATGTATATATACCAGAATTCATTAAAACTAATGTCATTACAATAGTATGGAATGTATAATTTCACTATCTCAATTTCAGTCATATTCTCTTACAATAAATATTTTATCCTGATTTTATTATTAAACGTTATTCTTTTTATATAACCCATTTAAGTAGTAGCAGTCCGATATTATAAATCTGTCAAATATATAAAGATTAAATTAGTTGTTTAAATATATGAATAATTATTAAAAATGCTATAAAATCACTTGTTTACCTGTATAGATAAATTGCCAGAGGGGCTGTAGATGCATGCCATAAAGAATGCGCATCGAACATCCATAAAATTGGAGGGAAATCAGCTACTTCTAACAATGTTACAAAAACTGTTAATAAATTGAACCATCCTATTAAGTATACATGGCGAAGATATTTTCTATTGCGATACCACCAAATCATAGTAATCGCAAATGTGAAAAACCCTAGAAAATTGGTCAAGTTATTTTAATAAATACAAAAACCAATGTTATTCTAAATTACTATTACTACTAACCTGTTATTATGTTAAATTTCATATTATATCCATAGTTGATATTTCCAGACCACAAATAAGATAAATGTGTATACAAAATACTGACATAGAAGCAAGATATCACAGTAAATGCTCTTTTACTTTTGTATGTTATTCTACAAATGATTCAATTTGTAATTCATACCACTTGTAGTGATTCTCAAAATAATTTTTGAAATAGTAGTTTAAAAAATTACCTTATGAGCATGCAATATAATAAAGTCAGAACAATGGTGAAAGCGCAACAATAATCCATGATTTCTGTGAATACTTTATCACGAGTATGAAAAATGGCCGACCATATCCAACCATTTATACAGATCTGTAATTGAAATACCAATAAAAATATATAATTTCTCTTACCCTATTTTACTTTTACCAAAACTGAGTTATATTCATAATACTCACAATACTAAAATAAGACCATATGTAAAACATGGGATACGATGGTTTGATAGCTTTTAAGAATTTTCTAAACATTGTCCAATGTGCGTAACAATTCATCAGGGAAAATATAGTTGATGCTGGCTCTTGCATACCCATAAATCGTATAAATGGCCACTATAATTACCAAAAATTATAATAAATAATACACTGTTTTTCATATTCAATATTTTACCTTCCCATGAAATTGCGGTACATGTAATCCATGACTAATGAAATATTCAACTGTTTTCCACATACATTCATAACTACAGTCATCTTCGCAAGACCACAGAGAAAGACTAGATGATGAATTGGATTTATAACTTCCATCTAAAATAATTAAAAAGTAATATGATTAGATACAATACATAACATAATTTCAAATGGACATTGGACTTGTACCTTTAAAAATCAATTGCGAATATGGATTGTCAGAGATAGAATTACACCCACAAAATAGATAAATTACTTAAATTTTTATTTCTCAATTATATTACGAGGCAGATAGAAATAAAATTACAAATTGATCAATGACTAAATATTTACTAGAACAAAAATATAACAAAAATAGTATTTATGTCAAGTACTATTCAAAGACATATTATCAAGAGTTGTGTTTTGACATTACGTACCGTTTTCACAGTTTTTGTTATGACATGTGATAAAGCATTGATTATGGAATTGCGATCTGTCACCAGTAGATGCATCTATCATGACAACATGTAATCCGATTACACATATTATAACTCGTAGTAATTTTGACATTTCGCAACGTGTGTGACACGGCCAGGACACTTTTGAAAACACACACGTGCTTCATTCAGACGATTACGTGATCGAACGACGCGATAACATCGAAAACATTGCTCGTGCGCCCGCGCAACCATCTTACTATTCTTACTATGAATTATTTCCGCGCTAGATACGAATCCGCCTACCGCAATTCTTACAATATCTTTTCTCAAATTATGAAAATCTTATATCTATATAACAGTTTCTCTATATGCAAATAAAACTTTATGCAAGAACAACAAATTTTGTTACGTGAAATTGTCTAGCTTGACGTGCCGAGCCACCGAGTTAATCAGCTCAATCGAGCGGCGATTTTCACGATGCAATTTCATATTTATTAATCGTTCACGCTAATTGGACAAGAGCGCACGCACTGGGAGTTCGCGGAGTGGGAACGCAGGTGAAAATACATCGAGCGCACGTTACAACAGTTAGAAACGTAGACGAACTGCCGTCAGCCGTGAGATGCGTAAAATGCGCTTCGATATCGAACACTTGCTCGTTAACGACAATCAGTGAGTTACAGCAAATTTAAATCTATTCGTTTCATTCGTGAGAATAAACTTAATCGACATTTTTAAAATTATAATAAATAAAAATTCAAATTTCAGAATACATTTCGCCAAAACATACAGTGAATAATTTTTTTTACCAAATCGATAAAAATTGACAATCGCTATGCCGGGTGATTCGTCTATTTATTGGGACTCGGGTGATTCGCAAAGATCAGCATCGGGTGTGAGTTCGGAGGACGCTGCTAGCTCGAGAAGTGACAGCCGATGTTATGTTGATCCCTGGGATCTCGAAAATTACGCCTATCTCCGTGGGCACGGTGTTGTCGAACCTCCGGTAAAAAATCCGCACGAAGGAAGCAGGCCAAGATTCGAGGAAATGCGCGAAAGAAAAACATCATCGTGTCGGTTCGTAGAACAGTAAACATTGTTTTTGTCCAAACTCCATTTGATACTTTCTATTTTGTGTTTTTCGTTCACATTGTTATGAAAATTACAAGAAATAAAATTTAGTATTTTTATAAAGAAATAAAGAATAATAAAAAATAATAAAAATAAAATAAAATAAAAAATCTTTTCTCTGGTCAGTTTGCATCCAAATGGGCCAGAGCCAGGATATATCGCTCCAGCATACCTCGAGGAGCTGAGTTACAAACCAACAACTGAGAGGAACGTTGACTGTTATGGAAGTTTGGTTTGCGAAGACACAACGCACATAGGTAATCCAATCTTGGAATCTATCAAATCAAGAATGTAGCTGCAGCGGATGTAGTACGGTTATTCCCTCCTCGTTATTCAAAACATTCTCACTTTCAATTTGCAAGCCCATCACGTTGGTGCGAAATTATTCCTATCTAAGAGTGTTCCGTTTGTACTGCAGCCAAGAGAAAATTCGAAACACGGTGAAACTTGCACGAGAAATTAATCTTTCCATCGGCGTGATTTCGCGAGATTGGTCAGCGAAAGAAAAATTAAACGTTCCGTTACACTCTTCCCATACGTATTTTCAATCCAAGCGGAAATTCAGTTTCGACACTGGATGCGTCGCGAGTGCTGTCGCAATTTTTCTCGTGAGAATCTTGCTTGGAACCGGACGGCTGAGATCGATTTCTTTAAAGGCTTAATCTGCGATTATCGTACAGTGCGGTATGACTTAATACAATTGATTGGCGCAACTCGTGGGAAGATTGCACCGCGTCGACGATGATTGCTCACGTATTGACAAATCTACCTCCGGACTCGTACTCGATGACTGATCCGCATCCGCTATGATTCTTCTGAAAACAATTTCGAAATTAGTGAGAATTCTTGGGCTGTGTAGAATAAAATAGTTTTTTGAAAATCTTAATCCTCTACTGCATAAATTATTTTGAAAAAAACTTATTATTTAATAACAAAGAAACATATTACAAGAAAAAAATATTTTTTTAAACTAAAAAAAGCGATAAGCAATCAAAAATAATTTTTTGCGCTTTATTATTGCTCAATATATATTTGATGAATTAAAATAATTTGAATATATGAGGCCATATGCAGTAAAGGGTTAAACCAGAACAAAATTAGATTGCAATGAGTATAATAATCGGTGCAATAAATTTTCTTATCGACTATTCACATGACCCATATTTACGACCTCCTTCTAACGTAATTTTCTAACCCGTAATGGAAAGTGACTATATCCGGTAGATGTTCACGTGTCGGGAGCGTAACGCGTTCGCGCAAAAATCGAAACGCTTCCGAGGTGCATTGCGTGTCCGATTGTTGCGGACTTTCGATGCTCGAAGCGAGCACGAGCTTTCACTCGCTTCTAATCGAGCGTGAAAGATATCCGATCGGAAAACGATCCGCGACAGTTCGTTTCGAAACAGCCCTCCTTTTTTTCCCTCACTGGCTCGTAATTGCAATCGGATCGTTTCCCGCAGTTTCTCGTGTCTCAGTTTTTCTCACTCGGAAAATCTCTTGTACTCTCCCGACCTCGTCACACATTTCAGTCCGCAAGGGCGTGCGTGGGCTCTTCTCGAGAACATCGCACTCTGGATCGAACTTTTTACAATCGATGAGGCAGTGAGATTCGAACACTTCGTTAGTGAACTCGAGAGATCTCATTTTCACGAAATAGGAAAACTAAGATCGACCCACTTGAGTGCTTTCTTGTTACTCTTGCCTTCGTTGATCAACGTGGCGAGAGAAGATTACACGCTTGTTTACGACTCGTTTAGCTCATCGTAGGTGTACTACATCAATTTTATGTTTATTTTATAACTGTTTTAGATTGTTTTCTTTAACTCAGAGATTTGAATAACACCTTATCGCTATCTTCCTGTGGGATGAAAAATGTTAAAATTAATAATTTTTGCATATGCAGATTATTTCCAGCCCTATCCAAATTCAAGATACGTTCATATCGATAATGCTGTTATGGAAAATTATATCCCACTGCCACCACCGCCTCATCTCGATTTGAACACCTACGGACACTTGAAGATAGACTATGCTAACAACTGGGATTCGCTACAACGTAAAATTCGCAGTCCTCAGACGCAGTAATACCGAACTCTATATATAATATCAATTTTGAATTTATGCATGCGTGGTTTTCGCGATTTCAGTAAATGAATATCGATATTTGATTGTAATCATCTGTAAATAACCCAGTTTTTGCAAAATCCACTAATCTATTTGTGTTGATAATTTGAAAATTAAAAGTTTTTATAAACATACTTGTAATGAATAACAATAACAGTGAATAAATGTATATACCTTTGTTACAAAATGTCCACCGTTTCTTCGTTATCGACTGTATATAATTTTTTTCGTTTTCTCGTAACTTTTTCATCTGTCGTTATACGGATATCACTCAACTGCATAGTAACTTTATTAAAATCTGCCGTTTGCTCGATTCGATCCACTGGAACTTCCCCTTCTTTCGATTGTGTATTTTTATCGATATTTAAACGTGGCCATCTATAAAATTATTTTTCGAATTAATGAATATTAAATTTTTCATAGATAAATAATTGCGTATAGTGTAAATAGAAAAATTTTACTTGAATAGAGATTTTTGTTGCATTTTCGGGATACTCGATTTTTCGCGTCGCAGTTTGCTATTTTTGGATTGTTGAGTAGCGTTGATCTGTAAACAAAATCAACTGCATATTAATATTTTAAAAAATTGGCTGCAGTGTACAAGTTATATAAAATACCGAATTTGTTTTCATATTCGCGGCATTCAACTTGTTTTTGTAACTTGCTATTTCTTCTTCGTATTTCGTTTTTTGTGTTTCCAAGTCTTCTTTGTATTTGTCTTCTTGAAATGCCAACTGGGTTCTGAGTACCTCCAATTCATCAGTAAATTTAGTGACTATTTAATTTTAAATAATGAATTCATTTAAATCAGTCAGCGTAATAAAAGGCTAAAATGTTTCGAATTATTTTTCAATCAAATTATTAGTAATATAATCAATTACTTTCTTCATCAGTGTGCTGATGAGCGTTGAGCGCACGCAAATGATCGCATTCTTCTTGTACGTTAGTCAATGATTCTCGTAAATTATCGTTTTCGGCTTTCAATTTTTTCAGTGATTCATTGTAACGCGTCCCCAAATCGAAGTAAGAATTTTTCATTTTTTTCAGCGTTTCTTTCAGCTTTGTTTTTTCTTCATTGCTAATTCGCAGTAATTCTTCTTGTGCTTCATTTCGCACCTTTAGAGCGATATATGTCTGAAATTCATAAAATCGAATTACTCAATTTAATTTGTTAAGAAGATTATTAACTCACATCTCGAATAATTGTAAATTCATCTAGAACAGATTGTAAATCAGAACGTAGAGTAATATTTTCTGTCATGATTAATTTTTCTAAATAATTATGTTGTTAAAATTTTACGGTCACTTTGTCGAGAAAGAATCTTATTTATGATTAAGTCATGTGATCAATAAATTTGAATGTGTTAATCAAGTGAGTGTTTAAAAATTTTGCAATATTACAATGCTTAATATTTAGGAATTAATCGAATTAAGAATTTTAACATTGCTCATAATGCCGATTAATGATTTTACTCTAATTTGATTTCATAAGAAATTTTAATGTTATATGAAAAGTACTTTCCCGCAATTTTTAGTTGAATCTACCGACAACCGGTTATTTGATCGGTTTTCAATGTAATTCGAAATGTAAACGAAAACCTTTGTTATGTTTAGTATTAAAACATGCTATCCAAAAATTATTCATCATAACATATTTTTTGTGTGTAAATCATTCTAAATATAGTAAAATATAAAGTTAAAATTTTCATAGATCGATCTGGCAGAGGAGTTCATAAAAATTGACTTTGAAGTTTGTTTCACCTTTCGGTAAAAACTGGAGGTTGGTAAGATTGCATTGGAATTTGATTTGAAACGGGCAGTTGAAAGTTGAACGTCGAAACCAGCCGCGATTGAAGTAATCGTTCTTTTTGAATGTGTAAATGTATGTTTATTGGTAAGCTCCTGTTGAAAAACTGGAGTTTTTTATAACTGCGTTGAAGAGAGAATAATTATAACTGAGTAACTATTTGCAATTTTTTATTTATCGATTTCGGCGAAAAGTGAAGTTTGAAATGGGTGACGATACAGTACGTGTTGCTGTTCGTATAAGGCCCTTAGTGCCAAGTGAGACTGATAAAGGCTGTATTGAATGCTTAAAAGTTGTTCCTGGCGAACAACAAATACAAATTCTAAATACTGACAAAGCATTTACGTTTAATTATGTTTTTCCACCATGCGCAGATAATAAAACATTCTACAATGCAGCTGTACGTAAAATGATTGACAATATCTTTAAAGGTAATAACGATCTTCACAATAAATATCTTTATTTATTGTAGAATTAGCAGTAATTGTTTTTATAACTTATTTTTTAGGTTATAATGTTACAATATTAGCTTACGGTCAAACTGGGAGTGGAAAAACTCATTCGATGGGTACTAATTATATTGGAGAAGAAAGCGGTGGTGTCATTCCTAGTGCTGTTCGTGATCTTTTTGAAATTATATCCCAAAAAAAAGATTGGGAATTCACAGTGACTGTTTCATTTATGGAATTATACCAAGAGCAATTATATGATTTATTAACGGATAAGCAAAGAAATCAAGCTATTGTAGATATAAGAGAAGATGGAAAGAAAATAAAAATTGCGGGAATTACAGAGAAAGTTGTCACAAATGCAGAAGATACGCTAAACTGTCTAATGACTGGTTCGCAAGGCAGAGTAACAGGTGCTACTGCTATGAATGCGCAAAGTAGTAGAAGTCATGCTATATTTACTTTGACTATTCACCAACAGCAAAAAGATGATACCAATAGTGCTATGACTTCTAAATTCCATTTAGTTGATTTAGCAGGATCAGAGAGAAGTAAAAAGACTCAAGCGACAGGTGAACGTTTTAAAGAAGGAGTGAACATCAATAAAGGATTATTAGCTTTAGGTAATGTAATTTCTCAACTTGGAGAAGGCGGTTCTGTTTCATATATTGGTTATAGAGATAGCAAGTTAACTAGATTGTTACAAGATTCTCTTGGTGGTAATTCAATGACACTAATGATTGCTTGTGTCAGCCCTGCTGATTACAATTTAGACGAAACTCTAAATACTCTTCGGTATGCTGATCGTGCTAGAAAGATTAAAAACAAACCAATTGTTAATCAAGATCCTCAATCTGCTGAGATTAATCGATTAAATAAACTGGTACAAGAATTGCGATTGGCTCTTATGGATCAATCAGCTGGTATTTCATGTCCTACTGAACATAAAGAATTAATTGAAAAGAATCAATCACTTCAAAAAAAAATACGAAATTTGACTGAAAAATTGAACAGAAATTACATTGAGATAGCATTCATGCATGAGAGAGCTGAAATGGCAGAACAAGCAAGGGAACAAATAAAATCTGAAATGTTAATTATTTTACAAGAATTTGATGATCTTATAAAGTTAACTGATAATGAAACCAATAATGACAATCAAATTTGGGACAAAATAAAAACCATCCATACAAAAATCAAAGGTGAATTTTTTAAATTTATATTAAACATACCAAAATCTAATAATGTCTTATTAAATATTTCAGAATTACAGAATAATGAAAAAAAGAATTCAGAACAAATTCGAAATCATGAATACTCTTTGTCATTTGAAAAATTGGATTCATCTAATAATGAATCTATTGATAATAATGATATAGATTTGATCAATGAAGAACATACTCTACTTCAGGCAGAGAGAAACGATCAAGTTCAGGATATTAATAGAGTACTTGCTGAAAAACAAGAATTAGTATCTAGACTTTTAATAGAATCTTCTCAGGCAATAGAACATTCTAAAGAATTACAAGAGATGGAACAGGAAATAAAAACTCTTCAATCAGAAAAAGAAGAGCTGTTAAAAACTCTGCATAATATGCAGTCCAATAATGCTTCTTCAAAGTACGTATGAAACAGTAAACATTATGCACTGTGCAACTAGGAAGAAAAACAGGATAATTCAAAGGCTCGGGTGGTAAACACGCGGGTTGAGATGTCTTACGTTTCTCTTATGTTACACATACAATTTTTTTTCATAACGATTCGGCGTTTATATGAGAAAACATCATTTTTTATTTGTCGTTCTTTAATAATTAATTTTACTACAATTTCAGACTTGCAGAAACACGTCGAAAGCGTGTGCAAGAATTGGAGAAAAAAATAACAGAACTGAATCAAAAATGTATAGAACAAAGTAAAATAATTAAGATAAAAGAAAAATCAGATCAACAGATAAAGAATTTAACGAATGAGATCCATAATTTGAAACAAACAAGAGTTAAGCTAATAAGACAAATGAGAACGGAAGCCGAGAAATTCACTAAATGGAAACATTCAAGAGAAAAGGAATTAGCGAAATTGAAAGAGCAAGACTATAAAAGACAAAATCAAATGGCAAAAATGCAAAGTCAGCATATGAAACAACAAAATGTTTATAAAAGAAAAATGGAAGAATTTTCTGCTGTTAACAAACGACTAAAGGTACTTTAATTTTATCAAATTGAATTTCTTTTACTCATTGTTTAACTCATAGTAGAATAATGGCTGATCACGAAACTCTGCCGAGTTTCTTGATTGAATAGTCTTGGTATTTGGAGTATTCATTAAAGAAATATTTATTTAGGAAGCTCTTGATGTACAAAAGAAAGCTATTCAAAGACGTGAAAAAACAACTAGTAGTAAAGATGATATTCAATCTTGGGTAAAGAGGGAAGTCGAAGTGCTAGTGAGTACTGTAGATGCAGAATGTTCTCTTGAAAAATTAATGCAAGAAAGAACGGACTTGACGCATCAGTTGAACGATTTGAAAAATACAAATCCGGAAGATCCTTCAATAAATGAAATACAAGAATTTCTCGATATACGTAATGCCCAAATTGCTGATCTACAACAAAAAATTATTGAAGCTGATCAAGGTATGTAGTTGATAAAATTTAGAATGTACTAAATTTTAATAAATCCTGGAAATAATCTTTTTTAGAAAGTAGAGCAAATACTAGATGGCAAATTATTCATACAATGTCTGACGCTAAAGCAGCGCTTAAATTTTTGATAGATTTAACCGCTGAAGAACGTAAAAAGTGTTTTACAAAAAATTTTCATATGCAAGAACTTTTGGTTTGTTTTTTCATATAATTTGAATATCATTAAACTTATATTGCTATATATTAACTGTGTACTGGAAATTTTAGGAAAAATATGATAGTATTAGAACACAATTAGAAAATAACATGAAAACTCACAGGGTGAAGCAAGATACAACATTCTCAGTGAATCATAGTGATTCAAAAGATGTAGTTTCACAATTGAAAAACGATGTCACGCAACTAAAGAGTGAATTAGAAACATATAAAATTCGTTGTGCTGAATATGAAGCAGAGGTAAAATTTTGATTCATTTTTATTACCATAATTTTGACTTTTTAAATGAAAAAAGATAATTTGTTTATATATTTCAGAAAAATCGTAAGAAATTGAAAAAATCAAATTTGCTTGAGCGAGTTCTTGACGACAATTCAATAAATGGTTCAGATGATAGTTTAATGATGGATGATGATATAGAAAATGATCCTGACTGGCAAAAAACGCCATTATATCGCCGTATGAAGAAGATAGCAGTGAGTGCAACTTTCTAATTGAATAAATTTTTAATATTCAATGCATTTTTCAAATTCTATTTTAGGAAACTACAAGAAATAATTCTGATCGGCTTTCAAAACGAAATTCCGACGGTGAAATGTCATGCAACTGTAAAACTAAGTGTGCTACGCGTATGTGTTCTTGTCGGAAGAATGGTAATGCTTGTAAAAACTGTAATTGCAACCCCAACGTGTGCGAGAACAGGGATACCGAAACAGTAATTTAAAATGTTTATTAATTCTAAAAACTCAATTTTAGATTATTTATTAATCGACTTTTTTATATTACAGATTTCTCGAACATTGTTTTATGATGGTTCTGACGAGAACGTGGTAACAAAAAAAGCAAGGTGAGATTTATGAAAGAAAATGATGCACATGTTTTATTAAAATTAAATGAATTTAATTTTTTATAGACTGACGGAGTAGAAGCGGGAAACGGGAATGAAAGATTCTGAATATAATTTGTATATTATGTATAACTAAATGAATATTTAATTAGATAGGTTTTACTATTTAAATAAATATTTACATAATACCTATTATCATGACAATTTTAGAAAAATATCATTAGAATAATTAAAAAATTTTATACATTTATAAAATCCTTTTGAAAAATGTCTCTCGTTAAATGTATATGTTACAAAACAATAATTATAAACAATTTTATGAAAAATTTCTTTACTTTTTACCATTTTTTTATTAAAAAGGTCCCATATTAGAAATTTTTTACTGTAAAATTCTGAGTTAGCAAATATTTTAGCAATATTTATTATGTTTGATATCTGATTTTTATTTTCCATCTAATTGTTAATAGTACATTAAATTTTAATTCATTTTGTACGCTTGAAAATAATGCCACTGGGGCTAGTTTCACTGCTAATTTTTCAATAAAATGATCTTGCGTTACATACGGATCGAATGATCTCATTATATTTGATTTATCTTGTTCGTTGTAACAACGTAAAGAATGAAATTTTAAATATTGTAATATATTTCTCATTATTTTTGTATTAAAACGTTCGTTAGATGTTTGATATTCAGTAAGATTCAAATTTTCTCGGGATATCATAATAAACAGATTGTTTAGTCCAAGTGATTTTCTGTTGTATTTTCGAGGAAACAATTAGTTTATAAATACCCATTCAATTCTTGGCATTTAAGTCAATATTTTTTATTGGGAGGTAGACTTTACCATCACTATTCAAATTTAAAAACGCATATTTATTAGTGAAAATTCAAATAATTGTTTCCATCAATTTCAATTAAACAGATTTGCTTACTAAATTACCTAAAAAGATGCAAAGGTATTAAATAGTAGAATTTACGAACGCTTCCATATTTATAATGTGCTACAGGATACGAATGCTGCCATTTGTTAAATCATTTCTAACCTAAAATAGAAAATGGTTATGTATCAGTTGGGGGTGTTGCCGTGACACAACGACAATAACAAAAAGTTTTAGCACGTATTAAACGATGTAATTGTTGTTATTTGTTAATGTAATGTAAATTTTTGCAATTACACAATCATTTCGTGATTATACGAGGATACAGTTGTAAACACCAATGGCTTTTAATCTGTAATTGTAAATACTTTTATATAGATAATTTTATTTAAAACGATTATATTATCTGTAAAATCGATATTTAATTTATGAAAATTCCTCAATTACGTAATTTTAATTAATTACACTGTGCTTAGTTGTCAATGGACCTAAATTTACAAATAGTACAGCTGTGCTTAGAAATATTGTAAGTCCTTGATCTATGAAATTTATTCCTTTGTTCAACTATGTTCTACTTTTAAATTATTTGATTTGTGATGACAATTATTTGATGTAAATCATAATTATATCATATTCATGAAGAAAATAATTTATATAAGTATAACATATGTCATAAATACTTGTAACTTTGACACCTTAATTAACTATTTACAGTTATGTCAGCTACAAGTAACAACAAAGCAGCTGACATGTTACAATGGGATATGATTGAATTAGCAGCCCGTCTGCGACAAGAAAGGCTATTTGTAAATTCGGAACAGCAAAATTTGCAAACTCTCAATAAAAAGGTTCATGAATAATATATTCAATATACATGTTATAAAATAATTTATTTTATTTTATAAATATGACAATTTCATTTCTTGTAATCTATTGCAGGTATTACTTTTGTCATCCGATTTAGCTCAACAAACATGGATAACTGCTCAGCAAAGAGTAAATCTCAATCGATTAATAGTAGCAAGACCTGACTGTACTCCAGCTTATTGTTGTCAAAAAGCAAACCTGATTGAAAATTCCAATTTCATTGATGGCTATAAACATCTGAATTATCAGATATGCTCTGCTTATGGAGAATTTCTGGGTGCTCTTCGAAAATGCCCTAAACTTTTGGCATCGTGTTTAGTGGAAGGCGATAAAATAAATTCAGAAGGGACACAGAATATCATACAATCATTAGCTGCTGGTTTATATGGAAGTTGCCTTCTTCCAGAAGATAAAATTTTAGTGCTCAGATTATTAAGGCATCTTATGCTTTTGCAAATAATTCCATCTGACAATCCCAGGAGATTACTGAGACATGGCACATGTGCTTTTTCCAGATTTTATTCTGTTTTGCATGAAAATCTCTTTTCTGCAAAGTTATTCTTGACTGCTGCCTTACATGGTCCTATTATGCAATTACTCATGGAAGATGAAATGTTTTTGGATATTGATCCAGAGAAAGCACATATTAGATTCCCTCCTGCAGAGAGATTAAAGAAATTCGGGAAAGAGGGTACTTTAGAGTACCAAACAAAATTACAGCGATACAGACTGTGGACAGTCAACTCCTTGTTTCGCATAACGCAAAGATTTATTGTCAGTATTCGAGAAAATATACATTGTTTTCCAATTAGCATATCTTGGCTAGTGAGACAAATGGCTGGCTTACTTAGTAAAAGTGGAAATGTAGATCCTAAAGAAGTGCATGCGATATGTACTGATCTTGTATTTACATATTTCATTTGTCCAGCCATTGTTAATCCAGAACCATACGGTATTACAGATGCCCCAATTAGTTATGTTGCTAGATTTAATTTAATGCAAATTGGACAGATTTTACAAATGCTATCGCTTATGAAATATCAATCGATTGACAGTAAAGTAGTAGATCTTTACAAAAAGTTTGAAAATGATTCAGTATCATCAATATTGGATACTTTATTAGAAAGTGCAACTGAAGAATTGGAAGAAGAACCAACAATGATTGACAATAACAAATTACAAGGTCTATCGCGGTCTGCAGCATTGTTTACCGAAAATGAGCTTCAAACTTTAACAACTTTTTTGCATAATATATGTAATGATAATAGCGAAGAAGAATTACCGCATATAAATGCATTTGATAGGAAACAACTGTCCGAAATGCTTTCACAATTGCCAACTGGGTCATTAACTAACAACAAAACAAATAACTCTTTTCCTGAAACACCTGGTAAGCGTGGAGGTCTTCTAGGAAAAGGTATTAAAATTACATGTCAATAATTTCATTGTTAAATGATTAATAATTGTTATTCTATTCAATATTATACTTTATTTCATAAGGAAAAAATCGAGGCGCTCGTACCTCTACAGTTGCAACTGCATCAATGGATATAACAGATGATTCAAATGCTACATCAGGGCTGGAAGATGACTCGATGGACAAAAATCCTCAAGATGTTCTTGTTATTCCATTTGGACCTACATTGGGAGAATCTGTTGGTTTACTCAGCGAGCAAAAGGTTTTATATAACATATTTAATAAATTATAAAATAAATAACATTTAATATATTCACTTACATAACATATCATGCAATTGATAAAGTTATAAATAATTCTTTTTTTCATGTTTATTACAGGTTTTATGTATGGATTTGCCAAATAACATACAAAGTAACAATGTAATATTGAACCTTCCAAATGAAATTCCGAATGGACAAGATAGAAAAGGAAATAGCAATGTCGATCGCACCGAGACACACGAGAAGAGAACTCGGTTCTCTCTATCACACGATGAAGGTATGTTTCGTTTACCATTTTCTTCAATTCATAATAATAATAAATATTGGATTACTTCTACGTTGGAATGTACAGTTTTATTTGAAGGTTCTATTGGCAATACCTCAGACAACTTAGAAGCAGTATCCGAAGCTGCCTCTAATCACAGTGTAGCTTCATCTCTTGAATTAGAAACAGAAGACCAAAACGATAATTTATCAGATATGGTATCTGCTAATGTTTCTGGAAGAGGTACTCCTAACATTTCAGGTATGTACAATGTTTGTCATAATTCTCATTATTGTTTAAAAAATTTCAACACCACACATTTCTCAAATTTACACTTAGGTCGTGATACACCTTCTTCACAAATAACTGAAGGTGACGATGGAAGATTAGCAGGAGAAGTTAGGCAATTGGATCTACAACCACCGAGTATATCGGCTAAACAGAGTCGCTCGGAGATAGACGATAAATTTTGTAAATTTGAGATTAAAAAACTCATCGAAGGTGAAGTATATTACAAAATATGAATTTTAGAAAAATTATATTTATATTTATATTATAAATTTATATTCAGGCGATGAAACGGTGTCTATGGTATCGGATACCTGGTCTACTGATGTATTAGCTTCTGATAGCGAAATAGTCGAGCAACAAGATAGACTACCCTACCCGCCCCAGCCTGAACCAACACCGCCTGTTCTACCTCTGGAAAACGTACAGGGTATTCTCGATGTAAGTGAAACTGGATCGGAAGCTTGGAGCACAGATGTTTTGGCTAGCGATTCTGAAAGACTAACGGAAGTCGACACTGATGACACGGCTAGCGTAGCAAGGTTAATTTACATTCATTTAAATTATTTAATCGTTTGAAAATTCTTAATTTTTAAACAAATTTTCTTATTTAGATCTGATGATACTGCAAGATCCGAGGTAGAGGTGGAAAGTCGCGGAGAACCAGAAGGTGGAGAAGAAACACCACCTCTTGCTGGAGCAAGTAAGGATACGAATATATTGAATGATTTTGATTCATTTTTCGCTTATATTATATATTATATTATATAACTAACATATTATATCAATTTTAGGTACAATTGGTATGGCTGGTAGTTCAGCTAATTTCTTTCGGCCGATTCGTGAGGAATGTCTCAACAGGCATTCCGCAACTGTACCGCCGTCCCCAACAACCTCGTTATCGCCGACATCCTCAAACGTCACTGGTCGAGGCGGTACCAGTTCAGATTATCGACGCAGTACAATGGAGTACGTCGACAAAAATGCTAATAACATAAGCAATGTCGAATACGGAAAATCTTTACGCGACGACAGATTGTCCAACTTGATAGACAAGCTGCACATTGATGACAACAAACAACATGGTGATCGTCAGCGACCAGTGCCTAACAACATCGGTGCTGTAGCTGTAGCGCCTGCTTTGTTGCTCGCAAATCATATTTCAGCACCTAACATAAATAACGAAAAATTACCAAATGGAGGTGTAAAAACAGAGGTACATTCTATTATTTATTATTATAATATATACTTTTATTATTCGTTGTAATTATTCTTATTGTTCAAAATTTTGATTTTTTTCAGGAGTTGGAAGATTCGATAAATTCTGTAGGCGATGTCGTCGTACGTCTCAGCACAGCGAGTTTGACATCCAGCAGTAGCTCTGGATCAGATTCTCGGTTAAAGAACAATATGTCGAACCCAGATTTACCTCTACCGTCATCAGCAATGCTGAATGGCGGGGGCGACACAACTGACAGTGCGACTAGCAATTGTGTGAAACCGTCAGCTTCAACTGGTGCAATTCCAAAGAGTATAAGTTTCGATATGACCGCTGAGCGAGGTGATAAGGACTTGTTGGATGATGATCAGAAAAACAAGCGTAGTTTCTTTAATAAGCTGAAAATGTCTTTGAAAAATCGTCGCGGTAAACTGATACGTGGTACGGATGAACTTGGTAGGTGTTACGAGCGTGAACCATGCGGTGATGGTACCGAAGTTAACAGACACAGATTGCGTCGAATCATGTCAGAAGATGCGTCGTCTACGAGCCATAACAACGGTGAATAATCAATTCGTATCAATACACGATTCAATAATCAAAGCAGCATTTTCTAAATTCATTTTCTTTTCGTTTTTCAGACAGCACAGATGATATTTTGGCAAAGTATAGAAGAAAACCAAGTACAGCGAGTGACACAGCTTCGGTCGAGAGCAACCAATCTCGAACGAAAGAAATTGAAGATGAAAGACTTTTTATCGATTCAAGCAATATAGAGCTGTCCTACGCATTTGCAGACGCGAAGAGAAAACTTCGGATGGTATTGAGCACTGCTGATCTTCAACATATTCCATGGTGTACATCTTCTGAGGTGAAGATTATATTAGTATAAAATATCAAGGAAGAAGCTGTTGGTACATTTTCCAAATGTTTTACAGAGAAACTGTTGGACTCAAAAAGAAAACGAGTTGATTGCCTTTCTACAACTGCAGTTAGCTGAGGCAGTGAACTTGCAGGACCGAGCGTTGATAGCTCACCTTCATGAAACTTTACGTTGTGTGCGGTTGTTCAACGACGAAGGATGTAGAAAATTGTTTGAGTCATTGCGAGAGGATTATCAGAAGAGATCCCCATATATTGCTTACTTAATTCGATGCCGACAGGGTTTACTCTCGACTTTAGCTCATTTGGACAGGTAAAAATAGAAATTTTCCCAGCATAGGAAACTTGATTAATCAATTTTTGTATTTTTCAGGTTGAGTGTTAGAGTCAAGTGCGATCGTGATGCTATCAACAACCATCTTGTATCAGTGTGTGTAAGAGTATTTCTCGAAAGAAGAGAAAATCATTTGTTACGTTTTTGCGACGAATTCAAAAAACTCACATTGGCTGACGAGAAGCAAGATTTAGTTGATACTTTCCTAGATAGTATAAATGGCGAGATGGATGTCGATCCAATCTGGCAATGTAATATACTCAGTTACAATAATTATATATTTATGCTTATTCATTTTACTCAATTGACATAATTTTTGCAGCTGCGAGTGACAGTCAATTGAAGCTAGCAAGGGCAGTTGTCGAAAGAACTGTGATGGCTCGAGTGTACCATAATGCATTATACCCGAATGGAGACGGCGATATATACAGGGATCAACTTCTTCACGATCACATAAAAAAATTAGCAAAAGTAATAACACCAAATCATAAGGACTTACGCATTCCAAAGATTTATCATTATGAATGTCCTTGGCCTTGGGCGCAATCTGAGTTAGCTGTAATTTCTGCGTACAAAACACCCAAAGACAAGTTGCAATGTGTTTTTCGTTGTGCAACAACGATCATGAATTTATTGTCGATGGCGTCAGAGAGAGGTATTCCTGCAGCAGATGATTTAATACCTGTACTGGTATACGTTATTATAAAGGTACAAATTTTTATTATTTTAGTTTTGAAGGTTTTATTTTATGATTATGGTTTTTTTTTCAGAGTAATCCGCCATCACTGCTATCTACTGTTCAATACGTTGATAGCTTTTACAGAAACCGTTTAGAAGGAGAAGAAGAATATTGGTGGACTCAATTTTGCTCCGCGATCGAATTCATTAAAACCATGGATTGATTAAATTCGCAAAGTACGAATACGAAAACTACATAATATTAGATTATATGTAGAAATAATGTAATATAGAAACGATGTAATTATTTTATAAATTCATCAATGCCCTGTGTAAAGACGAATTATCGAGTATTTTCGTACATTTTATTTAAATTTAATTATTATAGCAGCCATGCTTTTTATTAGACGCAATGTCGTCTGTTTTAAGAATATCTATATTTGATTAATCAACTAAGTTTTTAAAAAACTTATTAACCTTAATTTGAAATTGCTTAAAATCATCAACTTGCGCTTTACTCAGGACAATGTGTGTATGCATCAATTTTTGCTAATAACTAGTAAACTGCAATCATTTATATAGAATTTTGATACTATCTTACTTTTGAGGTAGATGCAAACATCTCAAATCATGTTGAAATATAAATCTTTCATGTAGGAAGACAATATTGTAGAAAGAATCTTTCTACATAATATAGAATTTGCTGGATGTAAAATAACCAATCTTATAAGCAATTTGAAAATTCAAATATTTTCCAATGTAAAAAATTATATTTCTGATAGATTATAAAAGATGAAAATAGATTATGTGGGGATGAAAAATTTGAATTTTTCATAATTAATGCAATATGAATTATTAATTCAGAAACAATTTTGCTTAAATACTGAATTATGATAAATATTTGATTAATTTAGTAATTTCCTTGATACTATAATAAGGAAGATATTAGACCATCTATTTATAATGAGATACACATTTATATAAGATTAGTAATGCAAGTTTAATGCATCAAAATGAACAAATTTGCAGGAAACATGTTACTTAAGTAATAGTAAAAAGTTTATACAGACATCAGATTTTATGACAGTGTATGAAACACTAATGATTTTTTCATTAAAAATATTGTGGCGTAAATTAATTATTCGTAAAGCAAAGTGTCTAAATAATTATTTAACGAAATATGTAAATAAATATAGCAAATGAAAATCATAATGTACACTATAAATCAATAAAAATTTTTCAAATGAAATTGAAGCTAGTAAGTAGATTCTTTATTTTCTAAAGAATTATTTTGCATTTATGATTAAATACTTGTATTACTCTTCACTTATTCTAATTTTAATTTCTTCTTAATTATTTTGATATTTCGAACATCATTATTTGCAAAATAGTAAATAATTTAATCAATAAATTTATAAGAAAAAAATTGGAAATGAAGCTTGTTATGATAAGAAAATGATCTAAGTAACTCAGTCAACGTCAAGTTGAGATCATTTGCTAACCTATTAGCACCGTCACAAATCGACGTGATCTGTTTAGAAAAACAAATCCATTCGTACAATATTGATTATTTTATATTTTTACTATAAGAACAATAATTAGTTATAATACAAACATTTTTATATATTTTCTTTTATAAATTTTCAACCTGAACCCATTAAAAGTGGATATTTTATTGTTTGGTTATATTGGAAGATTCTATAAAAATGGTAAATATCAAAATAATTTATTTCATTTAATTTTATGTTAAAAAAATTATATACATTTTTTAGCACGGACGTGTGAAAGTACGAACAACAGCTGAACAAGAAGAATTGAAGAAAATCGAGAGAGCAAAAAAACTAGCAAAATATAAAGCAGGCATTGCCTTGGTTTTTCAAAAGGTTGTTTTATAGAAATATGATAACTGTTTAAATTATTAAATTGTAAATCACCCATGCAAATACTGTTTTAGAGAAAAGATGAAGTTTGGGATAGTGAATTACTTTTGGTATCTGAAAAAATGTTATTGCAGAACCCTGACATTTATACTTTATGGAATATACGACGAGAAGCATTCTTGAAGAATAATTGGTAAAGTGATAAATATTTGTTACAGATACCGAATATAAAAAAATCAGTACTAATATATTTGTGAAAAGAACAGGAATGAAGAAGAACTTGATGATTTATATGCAAAAGAGCTTACGCTAACTGAATTTTGCCTAAGAGAAAACCCTAAATCGTACAGTGTTTGGCATCACAGATGTTGGATAATGGATCACATCAGAACACCTGATTGGAAAAGAGAACTTAATCTTTGCGCACAATGTCTTGATAAAGATGAAAGGAATTGTTAGATTTTTTTCCGAATTAAAACTATAAAATTGTAAATTTCTGATGTATTTAAAGATTAAATTTTTTCATTACAGTCCACTGTTGGGATTATAGGAAATATGTTGTTGAAAAATCCAATGTATCGGATCAAGATGAATTTGAATTTTCAACTTCAAAAATATTGAGTAATTTCTCTAATTATTCATCATGGCATTATAGAAGTAAAATACTATCAAAAATGTTTGGCAATGCTACTAATGGATCACCTATTACAGAAGATAAACATAAAGAAGGTACTAATGTTAACAAGATATTGCGCTACAATACTGCAGACTTATTAATCTCAATTCATTTTAGAACTGGACCTAGTGATGAATGCAACTTTTACCGATCCCAATGATTCTAGTGCATGGTTCTATCAAAGATGGCTTCTGGATGATTTCAAATCTGTACCTAATCTTATATGGCGCATTTTGGTTAATGAAACTTCAGGAGTAATAATATTTAATATGAATGAAACATTAAATCAGAAGAATATTAATTTGCTAGTCAACGATCAGGAAATAGAATGTGCATGGAATACTCATAAGAACCAAAAATTTGCTAAACTTTGGTTTACTAAATTCGAATGCACAAAAGGAACAATAAGCGACGCAGAAAATGTACAGTTAATTTTTCAAAATATAACGTACAAATTATCTTTTTCTGTAACTCGAAAAGAATGGTTTTTTAAATCTAATATGGAAGCACAGTTGGTTAATCATAATGAGAGTCAGTTGAAAGAACAATTAGAAAATTATAAGCAACTTGCAAGTATGGAGCCAAATAACAAATGGACAATTTTAACAGAAGTTATTTTAATGCAGAAAATTGATTTTACAAAATACTATGAAAATATTCTTGAGCGTTTAATCGTATTATCTAAAATCGATTCTCTTCGCTCTAATTATTACAAGGATCTACATAGTAAATATGTATTACGTTCAAAGTTCAACGACATATGGACCAAAGAAGATACAGACGATATTGAAAGTCAAATTGACTTATCAGGATTGCACTTGACAACTCTCTGTAACAATCAGTATTTTGCTGCATTTACAGAGGTGAACCTTGGTGCAAATAACTTAGCAAATTCTTTACATTTGCTTCATGTTCTACAAAAATGTGAAAAGTTATCATTATCCAGTAATGGTATAGTATCATTAAAGACATTCCCAACATTGCCTTGCCTCAAAGTGCTATCGTTAAGAAATAATAAAATAGATTCTTCTGATGAAGTATATAATATTGTAAATAGGCACAATCTAGTACAACTGGATTTGAAAGACAACCCAATCTACAATGACAAAGAACTATTGAATAAAGTTTTCATTATTTTATAAAATAACTCAAACTTTTAAACATGGAATTTTTTAACGTGAAATATTTTAAAATTTGTAGATATAATAGTAAATGGGAAATACGAAGAATACACATATAAGAATACGCATTAATCGTTATTTATTGAAATTTCCTGATAAACATACAAATTTTCATGATTGTGATAAATTACCGATGACCACAGACAAAACCAAATTACAGTTCATACAGAGAAACGAGTCAATTATTTCCGTTAATTAAATACTTCATTAAAATTCTCTAAAGAGAGAAACAAGCAACAAGTGAGAATTGAGCTTGATCGGCGCACGCAGACGTAACTGCAATGCGCGAAACTAGGTGGCACATAAGATAGCCAACAGTGATTGGTCGAGGAGTACTCGGCATCATGCGTGCGTCGTTCGTTTGTGCCGCAGGAGTCCTGGGGAGGGGATGTTGTCTATAGCTCGGCATTGGCAGTTCGCTTCTTCGCATCCCCCTATTCTGTTTGTTACTTGAGTTCCGCGACTTGAGACGCACCGCCAGTGGTACAGTGTGTGTCAAGTTTTCAGTCTTTTGTTTATCTTACTTTTTGTTTCCCATTTTAATTTCGTTAAGTTCGGTTTCATTTTCATTTGTTAAATGACGGAAAATAATCGGACGGTATCGATATACTTATCGGTACTATAAAGGCCCATTGCGGTTTCAAAATCGCGGTAAAGCTTGTGTATGCAAGTAGTCGAAAAGCATAATGAGCCAGACACACACCGAAAATACTATGGAACTTGAAAACAGCGTGCCTCAGATTTGTCGTTTATGTGGACAACTGGGAAAAATTTTCATCGAAGTATTTGGCGAGGAAGGAATAAAACGTTTGTTGGCTGAAAAAATAAGCAGCCAGATTCACGTTTCGGTGGGTAAAAATGCTTTTTACATGCCTGCAATGGCACAATGTCGGGCCCCTTTCGTGGGTCGTTCGTAGAGGAGGGGGTTAGAAAAATGGCCGGAAAGGGAAATAAGCATGCAAATTGGATAACGTTACTCCGGTATTCGTGTTTTATAGTTTTTTTCGATATTTTATTTTTAATTTTTTTCTTTAATTTTTTCACTAGTCTAATAACATCAACTGCTTCAGACAATTATTAAGAGGAAAATTTAGAAATCATTCATCCTTTCTTGTTTTATTTACTTTATGTACTGAATTATGTTTCTATTATTTATCATTATTTGAATTTAACACATAAAATGTTTTATGTAAATATTTGTTAGTAATTATACTTAAAATACGTAAATACTACTTCAATCAATTTTATTTTTTAACTATAATGCAGCTGACTTATCCTATATTTCCTTGCTGGATTAAGTGTTGTTTTAATTTTCTTTCAAAGTAACAATAATTTTATGTTATATTCAAACAACTAATACCTTGCGTCATATTTAATAGATACTGGATTTAAATCAGTTAATCGCAAAATAACTCTAAGCTGAGGATTTTACCTGCGAATGACATTTTTATAATGAGTATTTATATATAATATTTATAAGTTCCATTTAAATTGCAGATAGACGAAAAGGATCCTCTACCAAAAGCGATTTGTGTACAATGCTTAGGCAAACTTGAATTTGTATGCGACTTCCAGGAAGAGTGTCTGCGAACACAGCAACTCTTACGAGAACGGTACAACTTAACACCTTTAACCAATATTGTAAGTCACTGTCCTACAGTACATCCATATCTATCAAATCCTGAAAAATTAAGATCACATTCTCAAATCACCCGCACACACGTACATTCACATTTTTTTATCTTGTCTAAAATTTAACTCCTGTTGTATCTATTACCCATCTTAAATATGTTTCAATTTATTTCCAGGACGAAATAAAACACGAAGAGACATTGCCCAGTACTTCATCAAACAACAACAACATAGAAAAAAATCTCAACTCTCCAGTAAGCACAAATGGCCCATTAGAAATTACAGTACTGTCAACGCCGAAAACAGTCAAGCCGCAGAGAACGCGTAGAACTATCTCCATTAAAAATAACGATGAGAACGTCAAAGAGAACACTAGTCCGAGCGAATCCGAAGGACAGAATACGAACGAAATCAACGGTCAATCTACGAAACCCACGCGCACCAGATGGTTGAGAAGTAGGCAGAGCAATGAAACTCCCATTGTAAACAATACAGAAAAACCGGCGTCGATTGCCAATAGATTGAGGAGTCACGTCGGTGGTTCGACAGAAACGACTGCTCAAACGCGCAGCAGCATCATCACTGCCACAAATGACGATTCCAACGAAAGCAACGAAATGTCGATTGACGACAAAGACGAAGAACCGACTACTGTACAGATACCAACATCAGCATTAAATAAACTTCTAAGCATAGTCTCGCACTCGTCGGACGTCGACGTTGCAGTTAAAGAATCGAAAAATCGTAACTGCGACGCCGAGGATATAAGTTTCACTGTCGAGCTCGTTAAGAAAGAAAATGAGAGTATAAGAACTGCCAGAGCCACTGTTTTTCCAGATCGTGATTCTTGCATGGTGGACACAGCTATTGTGAAACTACTCAAAGACCAGGGAAATACTGAGATAAACGCGATAATAAATACTATAATAACTAGCGCTACTAAAAGCAGTAGCCCGACGAAATTGAAAGATCTAGCCGAGTTAGAGAAGAAATTGGAGGCTTCGCAAAATCCTGAAGAACTTTACAGAATGGACGGCGAGGAGATCCGCGTGGACAATAACGTCGAGCAAGTAGTGGTCGACAAACAGAGCGGTTACGCGTGCAAATTATGTAGAAAATTCTACGAGCGTAAAGACAAATGCACTGTTCACGTGAAGACTCACCTGGGTATAAAACAATTCACGTGCGTGCTGTGCAATGCTAAATTCGTGTGTAAGTCCGACGTCATGAAGCACATACGATGTTCGCACACGAACCCCAGACCGATCCAGTGCCCCAAATGCCCCAAGAGATTCAAGTCGAAGTTTTATCTGGCCGAACACGACAACGTTCACAAAGGCGTCAGACCGTACCGCTGCTCGGACTGCGGCCAGAGTTATCACCACAAAGTTTCGCTGCAGATACACATGAAGTCCCACTTGCCACCACAAAATTTAGCCTGCGAATACTGCGGCAAAGTATTCCCGTACCGCACGAGGCTGCTGAGCCACATAGCGAGCGTTCACCTGAAGAATCGTCGCAACTTCCGCTGTCGTTTCTGTTACAATCTCTACTCGAGTCTGGCTGTCTTGAACGAGCATATAAAAACCAGACACGCGACTACTTACACTTGTGAGACGTGCAGCAAAACGTTCAAAGTAGCGTCCAAGTACAAGGCGCACGTGCTGCAACACTCGAATCCGAAACCGTTCGTTTGCAACGTGTGCAACAATCGCTACGCGTCCAAGGCCTTCCTCAACGAGCACCTGCTGAAGCACGAGGGCCTGAGGAAACATATCTGTCAAAAATGCGGAGCGAGTTTCGCCCAGGCCAGCCACTTGGCTGCCCACAGACACGTTCATGGCGAGAAGACTCATGCGTGTCCAGAGTGCGGCCGTAAATTCAACAGACGAGACAACATGAAAGTACACCGTAAAAGACACTTCGAGGACAAGAAAACTGGTGCCAAGCAGAAGATCGCGACAACGGAGGACGAAGTTCCCGCTGACTCGAATGAGAAGTAGAGAATTTATACGGAAACTAAGGCTTTAGAGACTTTTGCGTTTAAAGGGTACTAAACTGTAGGATAAAAAAAGTACGACGTATTTTTCGTCTTTCGTATTCTTCTTTCAATTCGTTGATAAAGTTTTAATTCAAGAGATAGAGACTATATTTTTTAGGATCGTGTTGCTATTTTCTAGAACTGAGTGCCTTTCGTACGATCGAATTTGCTCAAAAAAAGGATAAATTAGTTGTTGTAATTTTTGAATAAGTCGAAGACTCGCTTGTGACGTAACATTGTTATACGTATGCATTATAACTGTACCGACAATTTCAAGGTTTAATTTTTCTTTATTTATACAGCTATACTGAAAGTTCCAAGATATTGCGGTGCAGAGTCTCGTATTCCTTTTGTTATAGAAACTCGTTTCAGATTGTTGGAAATAATAATGCATTTAAAAAGACATGATAGGAGATTTATACGCATTAATATTTTTCGATTTTTACAAGTTTTTGAACATTATAATGTTGCAAAAGTGACGGAATTTGTAATTTAATAAAATGTCGAACACTGTTCGATTATTACTTATAAATTGATGAGAAACAGTAAATGATACGCATTCGAACGTTAAAGCAATATGAAAATCATAAAATGCGTGATCAATGCGAATCGTATAAAATAGATCTCGTGATAAGAAATTATATTTTTAAATAATTGTTACTCGATTTTGTATTGACTTGTGTACATAGATATATATATATATATATATGTAAACATTGATACGAATAATGGACGAGCTTCCTGAAACGTTACCAGATATCACTGAGGTTTTGTATTATGATATTATAAGATTTACAAAAAGAAATGGTTCATCATATATCATTAGGACTAATTTAAATTATACAGTACATGAAGGGCTCAACAATGTGATGAAAATAATGGAGCAACGATGAAATTCGAAGATTTCTATTTTTGAAATGTAATATATAAAAAATTTTCCTACTTGTTCGGAAAGCTAAAAATATTTACTATTTATGAAATTCACACTAGAATCATATTTTTATAGATTTTCAAAAAAATATTTTGATACCGAATTTCATATTCGCTCAGAGGCGTATTAGTAATATATATAATATATTCTATGATATAAAAATCATGAGAACATTACTTAATTTGTAAAATTTATTATTTGCATTACTGCGTTTTTTCTATTAAGTTCTGCATGTCTTATAATACATTTAATGATGTACGACCTGTACGTAATGTCTCCTATACTTCTACATTAAATGTTATATACAAATATAACATTGCTACATTAGCCTGGTAAATAGCAAATAATTTTGCTAATCAGACAATAACTTCATCTGCGAATTCCATGATTTATGAAAGAACGTAGAATATTTTCCTACGTCTTGTTTATAAGTGTGTATTCCATACCATATCGTTGAATAAAAACCATTTTCTAATTTTATAAACACGAATATTGTAGTAGCATTTAAATGGTAAAGGCGTTGAATCAAACAAAACTCTTAACCCTTTTTGTTAACACAATTTCCAGATTTATAGTTTGCCATATGAATAAATACTAGACTATGATATTCATTTTGCTATGATAAACAAGAATGTTCGTAAGAGAGAAAAATGTTTAAGAAATTGAAAACGATACTTACATAATTGGTATATAAGTCCTCGCTAAGTCGTTCTGTCATAAAAATGATTCGGTCTCAATTTTCGTCAACAATGAGATTTAAGTCGAGTCGGGTTTTATTTTTCGACTCAAGATTATAATCATTTTTAAAAGTCTCGACGTAGAAATAAGTCCATATACAAAGCTTAGTGAAAGTTTTGTGTAACTGACCTAAATTCTTGACGAACCAGCAGGATAAAACAAACCAATCGTTGAAAGTTTCGTGTAAACGAATCGCCGCGTAATCAGTTCTTCACTTTAGGTGATTTTTCCATAATCTAGAGTCGATCGCGCATTTCGGAGCTCAGTACGCTGAGAGCGTTCAACGTGAGAGCATCGCAGCGCGAGTTTCTTTTACGTGCTGATAAACAAGAAATTTTTTGAACAAGAATTTTTCCGAAAATTCAAAAAGACGTCCAGAATTTTAATTCTTAATTAAACTTAAAATAAAACGTAATTAATTCGTTTAAAAAATACCAAAAATGAGTGAAACAGTGCCGAAATATCAACCATTAGATGCTGAGAAAACAAAAGAAATGTTGGAGCTTTTCCACGGTGAACGAACCGGTTGGGTTCAAGTAGGCGAAAAAAAATGGTTTTTCCCTCACAAATACGTCGAACAAGGCCCGCATTTCTACAATTTCAAAGCTCGGCCGGACGATTGTTGGGTTCTGAGCTACCCAAGGAGCGGTAACTTTGAATTTTTTTTTGTACATTTTTTAAAACAATTCTCTCATTTTTAATTTATCCCTAAAGGTACGACATGGACGCAGGAACTTGTTTGGCTCCTATCTAACGATATGGATTTTGAGACTACGAACAAACGAACGTTATCGGAACGATTTCCATTTTTAGAGTAAATTTCATTATCAATCGGAGATAGCCGGTAATTGAAAAAACACGGGCCCAATATTGACCGATGAAAAAAATTTCAGATTCAGCATGTTCAATCACCCAGATGTTACGGCCGAATTTGTCAAGCACAACGAGAACGACGAGTCGAAACGTCAATTGTGTATCGATATTTCGAAACCCGGTTACGAGGTTCTCGATAACATGCCATCGCCGCGTTTCATAAAATCGCACTTTCCATTCAGCCTCTTGCCCCAAATTTTGGAAAGCGGCTGTAAGGTAATCACTAATGTATTCCATTGTACTCCACTTTTGTCTCCGCGAGGAGAAAGCAATATATCTAATCGGCCGAACATCTTAGATTTTTGAACTACCGATCTTGTCGTTTCTCAAACTGATAAATCTTGATCTAGATTGTTTACGTCGCGAGGAATCCTAAAGACGTTGCTGTTTCGTGGTACCACTTAAATAAAGCAATTAAAACTCAAGGATACAAGGGTAACTTTGAACAATTTTGGAATTATTTCCAGAACGATCTCAGTGAGTTGATATTTCGGTATTTATCGTTTTAATAGTCTTCCGAATTGGATGAATTAATAAAAATAATTTTTCAGCACCTTGGTCTCCGTACTGGGAACATCTTAAAGAGGCTTATAACAATCGTCATCACCCCAATGTGTTATTCATGTTTTATGAAGAAATGTTCCATGTACGTCTAGTTTTTATATTTGAGTTATATTTATATATTTTTAGAATCATTTTCTAAATGATTTCTTTTTACAGAATTTGAACGCTGCAATGAAGAAAATATCAGAATTTCTAGGAAAAACTTACAGCGACGAAGAATTTGAAAAACTTGCTGACCATGTTAACATCAAGAACTTCCGTAATAATCCAATGGTGAATTCGTCAGAACTCAAAGCGTGCGGCATTATCGAAGCTGATAGTTTTGTCAGAAAGGGACAAAGTGGTGGTTGGACAGATTACTTTACACCGGAGTTATCGGCTAAAGCTGACGAGTGGATAGCGAAAAATTTGATGGATACTGATTTACGATTCCCATGCTATAATAATAATTATAAATAAGCTGCTGATATTCAATTTCAATTTTATACATTAATGCATTAATATTGCATTGTATTTTTCTATATGTACAAAAATTTGTGTGGTTAGATGTATGTTTTTGTTAAATGCTATAAATAAAATATATTTACAAAAATCCTTTACAACTGTTGGAAATTCAATTTCTCACTTGTACATTTAGTTTCAATTTCACTGTTTGCCGAAAAGCATGTTGTAACTGCTGTTCACTTTCTGTTGCAATGTGTTTGATTTTTCTGCCCTTGTATCCCAGAACATGTTTACAGATGCGTTTGTTATAACACAGAATTTTAACAACAACACTTAAACTTTCATCCGAGCGAATGTCATAATGTTCAAGAGTTACATTTAATAAATAAGGAATTTCTTGAGGTAAAGAATCCAACAACTTGCTTCGCACTATTTCTTCTATGACATCTTTTGGTTCCCGGTCTGTAAATTTACTTTCTTCGTAAATCCATTCTCGGGTTTTAGCACAATCCAGAAAATAGGTCTAAAAATAAAAATTTTATAAGTAATAATTCTGTACCAAGAATGTGAGATATAAGAATAGTGTTACTTACTCTTAAATCATCAACACCATCGCCATTTAAAGCAGAGATCATGAAAACATCTCTGAAATGAGGCCAATTTTCTTCATTGGTAAGAGTTTTTGCTAAATCTAATAATACTTTTTTTTCTTTGATCTGATCAACTTTATTAAGAATTAATATTGTTGGTACAGTTTCTGGAACCTTTTTCAATAAATTGAGAACTCCATTATTTATTTTATGCCTAGTATATCTGTTTCCAGCATCATGAAGGAGACCAACAATATCTGCTTCGTGTAATGAGCTTTCGGGGTCTTTTTTAAAACTATCGAATAATTTGAATTTTTTAAATTCATCATTTTTAACTATACCAGGCGTATCCAAGAATATTAATTGAGTATCTTCCACAGAATATACCGATTTAGATTTTTTCTGGGTTGTATGAACTTTTGATGACGCTCCACACACCTAGAAATGAGTATAATTTTTAATAGTAAATTTATCATCTAATAAGAACTTCTGTTATTGATTATTACCTTTCTTTGAACAAGTTCATTTATAAGAGTACTCTTGCCAGCATTTGGAACACCTAAAATAGTGATTTTTAAACTTTTCACATCGTTGTGTCGGCGAATTTCTTTGAAATCTTGATCAGCTCTTGCGACATGGCAATCATTCTTCAAGAAAACATTCCAACGTAATTTTTTAAAGAGTACGAATACTCTTTGTACACTCATATTTACTTATAATATATCACAGTAATATTTAACAATAACTTGTAACAATATCATAACCTATCAACGATAAATAAAATTTTCGAATCAAAATATTACACCATACCTGCGCCTCTTGAGAAAAATTTAGAAACTACGTAACATAGTCTGTTTCTGAAATTGTCGATTTGTCGGTAACTTCAGTATCTGTAAATAGTGTTACCGCATTGGAACATAATTAACCTATAATACTGAAAATAAATCAACTACATTATAAACATGTCAAAATCAGACGATAAACAGTGAGTAGAAGTGTGAATTCTCATATTATTTTGTTGCACTGTTATAATTTATCATCATTATAATCCCATTTTTAGGTATGGTCTTATTTTACCTAAAAAACAATTGGCACAACCACTAAAGAGTAATGTATTTGGAGATGACAATGCATCAGATGAAGATGAAGGTACAGACTGGGTTAGAAAAGCATTGAAAGCAGAAAATGAAAAGAATAAAAAGAAAAAACAAACCAGACTTGATATGCAAAAAGCATTAGAGGAAGATCCAACAATATATCAATATGATGAAGTTTATGACGATATGGAGCGAACAAAAGAGGAACAAAAAGTAGTCAAAACTGAAATTAAAAAACCAAAATATATTCATAATTTATTAAAAACTGCAGAACGTAGAAAACGAGAACAAGAGCATAGAATTGAAAGGATGGTACAAAAAGAGAGAGAAGCTGAGGGTGCTATGTATGCTGATAAAGAAAGCTTTGTTACGTCTGCTTACAGAGCTAAATTAGAAGAATTCAAAAAAATGGAAGAAGAAGAAGCTCGTATGGATAGATTAGAATCAATTGCAGATGTTACGAAACAGCAAGATATGTCAGGGTTTTATAGACACTTATTTCATCAAACTGTTGATAATACTGATCAGAATAATGAGAAAAAAGATGAACAAGCTACAAATGAAGATAACAATGAAATTGAGAATGAAACCAAAATTTCTGAAAAATCTATACATTATAATAAAGTTAAGAAAAATAGGCAGTACAGACAAAGGAATGTAGATGAAGGTTCTGACTCAGAGTCAGATGTTGATAAAAATAATACAGAAAGCTCAGAACAAACCAGTGATGTTAAATCAACTGAACCTGAGAAGAAAAAATTAAAACCATCTGAAAGTAATGTGGCAAATGAAAATGAATGTAAAATAATTGAAGATAAAAATGGAGAGAAGGAATTAAAAAAGATTGAAACTGATAAAAAAATACAAAAAGACAGTGAAAAGGAAAATGATTCTAATACCATAAGAGAAAATCAATCAACTAAAGAAGACAAAAATGAGGAAGTTGTAAATGAAGCTGATAAAAAAGTAGTAAAACACATAGAACCAAAACGAAAAACATCCATATGGATAAAAAGAACAGTTGGGCCTGCTTTTGAAGCAGCATTACAAAAATATTATGAGAGGAAAGCTATGTACAAAGGATCTAATTTATTTTAAATAGAAAAATTTATAAGTAGAATGTAAGACTTGTAAATAAATAAAAAAATTTTTCATTAAAAATAACGAATGATCATTTTTTAATGATTATTTATATAGCGAACAACAAATGAAAATGAATTTTTTAACAATTAATCTCAAGTTAATTCTAAATAAATTGAAATACACTTAAATATTTATACATAATAAAAGTTTATTATTTACATTAATAAGTATTACAAAATGATAAAAAAACTCTTAGAGAATTAGTATAATACAATGTTAGTTGTATAACGTGTGTCTCTTAAAAATGTATGGTTGACAAATTTTATGGTATTATAGTATAATTTCTAACTGGATGATATCATTTGAGGACTCATGTGTCCAGTATCTCCTAGACTTCTAAGAATTACTCTACCACTAGGTAGTAAACTGAGCCATGTTATACTAGCATGATTTAGTGAAATTCTCAACCAAGCTTCTGGAGGAAATTGCATGGCTCTGAAATTTAAAGATAAATATTGTTAACATATTCGAAAAAATTGATAACAGATATTTACCTGCATACAAAATATCTAATCACATTGGCATGGCACACAACAACTGTATAAGTATCTTGCTCTTGTGAAGCATCAGCTCTATGGAAATATTTTCTAAATGCAGCTTCTATTCTAGGTCCATCTTGATAAAACTAAAATTATGAAATTTTAAGAAAAAAATTCAAGTTATGAGATCATTATAATTGTTGCATACATATTTCTCCGATTTCCAGTACCCTACAGGAGGTTCTGGTGGTATTGGAGCACCTTCCTCTAGAAGAGGATCATCTTCTGTTTCGATTTTAGGAAGATATTTTTCAATTATATGAGCAGTTTCTTGAGCTCTAGTCATTGTAGATCTTACTAACAATGTATAGGGTATATTCAGCTCAGCTAAACGTTTCCCAGTGGCTTCTGCTTGTTTTCTACCAAGTTCAGTGAGGACCCTATCTTTATCTTTGAGTCCTGCAGTATTATATTGTCCATGACGAATTAAAAATAAATGACGAACTGCCTTAGCTTTCTTAGCTTCAAATTCTTCATTATACCTATTGTCATCTGCCTCAGAATTTCCTTTCTTTGGTTTTACTAAACTTTTTGGATCACGTCTAAAGGAAAAGATGATTTATATTATAGAAGTTTATTTTCTAATATTTATGAATATAAAAATAGATTAAGAGAAAAAAAATAATTCCTTCTTGTAAGAAGTTAATAATTAACATTATATTTATTCATAAAATTGTTTCTGTATCTAACCTATCCCAGTTATGATCCCATTTCACTGAAGGTGTAAAATTAGTTGACCAAGAAGCATAAGCAAACAATGATTCCTTTTCGCCGTATTGATAATAAAATAATGCTGCACCTCCTAAAGCACCCATTCCCGAACAAATTAATTTTTTAAATCTAGACATAATTAATGAAATCTTCAGCTGCAATGATCGTTACAAACAGTAAGTAATGGTGTGATATTACGATTTAAACATTTAAAACTTGGTTACTTTTGCAAACAGTGCTAGTGGATGACATATCACACCTGCGGTTAAAATAAATGCTTTTCATGAAAATCGTTGAGATTTATATTGTCCAAACGAATAATGGTAGTAATAATATCCATTAAAAGTTTTTAATCAATATAGAATAATTTTTGTATTTTGGTAATTATTTATTTGAAATTAAAAGATAATTTTCATTGAGAAAAAGAAACGAAGTGAATACATTGAAAAAAAAAACAAGAGCAAATACTTTGATCCAATTTTAGAACGTACTTGTAAACGCCAAGAGTCAACAACTCAGTCATATTTAGCCTGTAAAACAGTCAATATTGTCAAAACACAAGTAGTGATTAGACGGGAACAGATTAGTTTGGTAAACCGGCTTTCTATAACAGTTTAATATAAATCATCATAATGGCAGATCGGTTAACACAATTACAAGATACAATTAATCAGGTTATGTATGAAATAATTATTTGGTTAAATATTTGTAATATATTACTATTACAGTACAGGAGTTTAATATTGTTTATTCAACTTGCAGCAAGCAGAACATTTTTGTAACAGTGTTGGAATCCTACAACAGTATTCTACTCCTAGTAAATTTCTTGGATTTGATAGAGTAGGAACACCTCAGCCCCATCAATCTCAAGAAGGTTTGTTTTTTAATTATATCAAAAACCTATTCTGAATCTCTTTGATTATTTTTAATTATAAATTTTACAGATTATGCAGCATTGTTTGCTACACTCATAGCACGTTGTGCCAAAGATATTGATACCCTGATAGAAAGTTTACCAAGCGAAGAATCTTCCCAGGAACTTCAGGTAGCTAGTCTCAGTCGGCTAGAGCAAGATAATCAGGAAGCGGGCTTACAATTAGAAGAAGTTGTGAGACAAGGCGAAGCATTATTGCAACGAATACAAGCCGCATTACAAGATATAGCCCAGAGTCAATTAGATATGCAGAACCCAACATCAAGTGCAGTTTTAAATCTTAATTTAAACACGAATACCACTTTCAAGCAGGAAGCAATTAATTCTGTAAATACAACTCCCACAAATAATACATTGTCCGATCCCTCTTCCAACCCTCCGACATAATAATGTTCTTCATTATTTAAGACTGTATACTACTCCATTAATAAACAATTATTATTTTTAAAATTTTTATTATTTTATTATATCAATCAATTTTAAGTTAATAATATTCTTCAAAATAGACACACTTTTTAAAATTATTTGTAAAATAAATACTAGAATATTCTCGCATCATTTCTGAACAAACTTCGAATTCGAATATCGAAGTCTTCAACATTGGCGCCAAACAGTGACACATATAAAGTGTTATTGTTATTTTGCTATGTATCATCTACTTAAATTTTTGAATCGTTAACTTTTTAATCTAATATTTTGCATAATTATGTTATTTAATAGATTCAGATTCTAAAATTATAACAAATATTTTTCTTATATTGATATTTGACGTATTGTAACAAAGTGTTTAGGTTAGTATATGAAGTGATTACTTTTTTAAATTATATCGTGATGGATTCAGAAGAGTCAATTGTAGCGAGATTAGAAAAATTAAGACAGTGGCAGGTTGAACAGCAAGCACGTCTTCTGAAACAGCAAGAGGAACAATTACAATTACTATATTATGAACAAGATCGAATGTATCAATCTCTTGGTCTTAGCTTTCAGAATCTCAGTCAAAATGAAAGTTTAGTGAACTCCCCAATTATATCTGGTCAGAGATTAGTATTACAGCCACAATTAAATTCAGAGGAAATTTTAGATTGTCATACAAACAATGGAAATAAACAGTCTAATATATCGATAGAACAAATGTCTTGTGCCAAATACACAAAAAGTCCTGAAGATATAGCGAGGGAAGTTTTTGAACTCCCATCAGCAGAACAATGTGAATCTAATTCAGAAACAGGTATTCAAATACCTCAGGATTGTCTTGCTCTTAATAATAATAGAAAACTGACAAATAACCATCCTGGAATTCAATTATTAGATAATATGATAGATGGTGTGAAAAGGCTTGATCTTGAAGATCCCGATCAGAGTCTTCCTTATGATACTTCTGTTTCAACTCCAATTGTAAAAAATCCATCTAGAAGGAACACAAATTCACCATTGTCAAAAAGTCATATAACAATTGACGATATACCTGTGCCATCTCCTAAAGAGGATTTTCAATCTTTGCTGGAGAAAAATCTAAAAATTTACGATATTCCAGATAAAGAAAAAGTACCAGCTAGTAAACCTAAACGACCATTCTTGAGAAAAGGCGAGGGTTTAGCTAGATACAAGTTGAGCCAGCCTTTAAAACCTTCAAACCAGAATGAGAAAAATCATTCGCAGCTGCAATCTTTTAAGAAACATACTATTTCAAAGGAGAATAAAAAACCATTGACAACCAATAAACCAAAGACTATGAAAACTGCCAACACGAGAAAGAATTTTCCGCCATTAAAGGTTGCACAGCCAAAATTATGTTTAAAAAATATTCCTGGTATAAATAGAATGGCAGATGCCGCAAAAAAAGCAGTAAACAAAGTGGCATTACCCACCCATGAATTAAGCTGCTCTGATATCGAAACGAAATCTCAGCGTGAACTGGAAGAAGTTAGAATTTTTGAAATGCTGGAAGAGAAAGCAGAGAACTCGAGTTTCTGCTCAACCTCGAGTGCTGTAGTAGCATTTCTCAGACAATCTTCTCCCTTCAAAATTAATATAAATAACAAAAATCAACCCAAAAAAACAATTAGCAGAAACGAAGAGCAGGTTTACGATCGCGTATTTCAAATAACAAACGACTACCATGAACGACAAGACTCGTCTAATAACGTGAATTCACTCTGGGAAACGATCTCGGTACACGAAGAATTGATAAAACGTGCGAATGATGAATCGTCCAGGGAAACGATGAGCAATCCGAGAGGCAAGCCAAACGTGGAAAGTTGCGAGTCGAACTGTGACAAAGACGTGAGTGTGCATGTTAGATTTGCCGAAGTTAACGAGTACAAAACTTACGATTTGACGGATGACAGCCAGTCGGACGTGTCTAAATGCGGCTACAGCGACGAGCGGGCTTGGAGCGATTATTCGCAAATTACTGACAGCTCCGACGATGAGGAACCTGCCAACCACCTACGTGGAGATAAACTGCCAATTCGCGAACAGGTAGAAGTTCGTCCTATCGAGTGCGACACCGATGAAACGACTCCTGATAAAAATAAAAAATATCCTGTTGACAAAAATAAAAACTGTGACGTTTACAGGAACGACGAAGCGAGCGACGAGGAGGTAGAAAGCCTCCTAGATGACGATCAAAGTTGCGAGTCCGAATCTTGTACGAGCAGAAAGGAAATAGACGAAGTCGACGACAAAATTTTCTTCAAGTCGGAGTTGCTGAAGAATCGTCTTCTGGAGCTGGAAAAGGAGATTGATATTTTTCGTAAGGAGAACGCAGCACTCGCTCTGCAAAAAGAAAAGATGCAAGAAGAGTACAAGAAGATAACGAAGGAACTGAAGGAGAAAGAAAAAGCTCTGGACGAGCGTCAGAAGAGAATCGAAGAAAATCTCTTGGAAGAAAAAAAGAAACTGGCGCGAGAGAAATCTGCGTTAGAGAGTAGAATTAGAGAGGCCGTAGACAGAAATCAACGAGAGAAACAGAAAAGACAAGAAACGCAAGCGTTGAAAGACGAACTGGACGAGTTGAAGAGAGAGATGGCTGAGCGAGAAAACAAATGGAGTGTAATGCAGGCGAGACAGAGAAGTCAAATGAGAATATTAAAATCTGAAAATGCTGAGCTCAAAGAAGAAGTGGAAAAATTGCGAAACTCAAAGAAAATCACTTCGAAAGGTAAAACGAACAGAACCAATACCAAGGCTATTCATAAAATCAACAAGCAACTGAATGATTATGTAAAAATAAATAAAAAAAAGTCTTTGTCGGACGAAGAAGAAGAATTAATCGAAACGATGTTGAAAGCGTCTTTCCCATCGGAAACTGATATCGCTACTGAGAAATTGTCTGATGATAGCGATAACGAAACTGGCAATGCTGGCAACGATGAGGTAAAATCGCAATATTTGGAAAGTATTTCTAAGAAACGGGAATTGTATAAAAGTTTGATAGAAGAGGCAACTGAGAATTATGTCAGTCCCCATAACTCTAACAACGATGTACGTGTTACCTTCAAAGATTGCGATACCGAATTGAAGAGTCATTCAGAACAAATTAAAGAACCAACAAATTTAAATCCAAACTGTGCACGTGAGACGTCAAATGGTTCGTCAAAATCTTCAGAAGAGTTAATAAACTCTAATTGGGATGAGAATTCAAAATTCGCTTCAATTGACAATTTTAGCTCTCACAGTCGTTCTTCAAGAGACGTCAGTAGTTTCAAAGAGAGAATGAAAAGTAAGAGCTCCATGAATATTGATGAAGAGAATGTGAAGCAGGTGAAACATCCCGATGGCCGAATTGAGTATTGGTATCCAAATGGTAACGTCAGAAAAATTTATCCAGATGAGGATCTGGTTAAAATGATTTATTATAATGGAGACGTTTGTGAGACAAGTCGAGATGGCAAAGTCAAATACTTTTACGCGTCAACGCGCACGTGGCATACCACTTTGCCGACTGGAATAGAAATATTAGAATTTGCAGAGTAAGTAATATAAGATTTCATAAATTTCTGCAGCATATTTGATAATGCGTTATAATATTGCAGCGGGCAAGTGGAGAAAAGAATGCAGAATGGCATAGTAGAAATCTCTTTTCCGGACGGTTCCTCAAAAATTATTATGCCGGATGGGTTGGAAAAATGGACACTACCGGATGGAACTTTGGCAGAAACTTTACCAAACGGTGAAAAAATTCTAACAATGCCAAATGGTCAACGTGAAATTCATACAGATTCGCACAAGGTACTCATTTTGAAATAATTCATAGAAAATTATTGTTTATAACTGTTTGTTTTTACAGAGACGCGAGTATCCTGACGGCACTGTAAAATTAGTATATACAGATGGCACTCAAGAAACACGTTACTCTAATGGTAGAGTTAGACTTAAGGACAAAGATGGTAACCTTTTGATGGATTCTTACACCTCATAGTTTAGTCGTACAATTTGAATTTACTTTTAACGCGTCAATGCACGCACAAGAAGACTGATATTCTTACATAATGCTAATTACATTTATTTTAATATATATTTAAGAATAACTATTTTTATAATGTACTATATAATCAAAATTTTAATGATTTTGTACAATAAAAAATCTGCTATTTTATATCTATTTCTATTGTCTAATATGTTGATTCTATTAGTATGATAGGTTTTTAAGAAATGAACATTCTTAAACATAATTTAATAGTCTTTGCATTTTTATAAAATGTTTACATGGAGAAATATTTACAAAAATATGAGTAGGACGTGATGAAATTTAGAAGACAAGAAGTAATAAACAATTCAATTAAGTGTACCCCGACATTGAGGAGCTCCACAAAGGCAAGGAATTTTGTCATCCTCTAGAGGGAACTTATAATCATACGTTATTTCTTCGTTAACTCCTATTGGTTGTTTACTGTATATAACAATCTTCTTTTGGCTTTCGATTGTAATAACTTTCGCATAACAATTTGGCTGAAAAAAAAATTTTTTACAAAACATTTGAAATTGGTAAATTTTTATCAATTTGTAAATTTACTTTGAGAAACTTACATTACAGCTATGATTTATGAAGCGCGCTAAATTTCCACATTTTGTTGCATCTATAATTGTATCCAAATCAATTCGAAAGAGATACGAGCTTCCGATACCAGTAGCTTCATATTGAGATTCTCTTAAATCAGCTACTACCGGTCTGATCATTTGACCAACGTATTCTATTACCATTTCATCTGCAGCGATTGGTTCCATTGCAAATAGACCCCAATCGTGTATACCAGATTTCGCAAATTTCAGTTGCTTTTTCCTAAACTGTAATCCAGAAAAACATTAATTTTTAAATGAAAGTGACAAGCTATAGTTAAATAAATATTGATAATTACCTTCAATTGATTAAATTTAAGAAGGTCGCTGTCAGTGTCTATACCGAACGCCGTAAGTAATCGGCGCTGGTTGCTACGAGCTTCTCTCGATAAAGCTTGCATTTTTCCAGTTAGAGCTTTAGAATTTGGACCATTCATTAAACCATCGTTACCAGTGTATGCGCCACCATTGTCTTCTACATCGTGGGTACGCTGTATGCTTTGAGCGTAATGATGCTGTAAAAAAATTATACGTTTTTGTAAATTTGAGATATGAAATAGCAAAAACAAATAAAATTATAGGAAACGTACTTTATGTTTCGCTTTTTCTCTAATATCAACTTTATAGTATCCTTCTGTTCTGGCGCTACCCGTAGTATGAAGTCGTAGTTCATCCCGTTTTCGTTTCTTCGCCGGACTTGGTATATCAGTCGGTGTATGGTCGACCCAATGTGTATCATTCAACCAGTAGCCTTGATTATCATCAGCCAGCAATGCCTCGTAACTTCTCCTTAAATATTCAACATCTTCTGCGTCTATTCCTCTCGTTAAGAACTCGTACAAGATATTCATTTCCGCCATCAAGTCACGTTCTGGATATGTTTTCGTAATTGGCGGTTCAGATGTTTTGCGTGCCATTTTTTCGTAGCTAACAGCATTTTGTATGTTTTCTTTCTCAATTTCGTGATTCTGACGTGCATGTATCTTTGTGTATTTGGCGTGCCGTTTCTTATCAAGTTTTTCAGTCTTTTCTTTCGTTTTCTCTGACTTCGTAATTTTCGGTGGAACAACTTTAACCGAAGACACATGCTCTGGCTGGGAAGGCGGTAACGAGTAGGAGTGTTCCATATAAACATGAGAAGCCTGGGAACCCTGCGATCCAGGACTTTGTTGACCGTTCATACGAAGATCGGCCTCCGCTTGGTACCTAATTATACAACAAAATGTTATGATTATGTAAATTTTTAAACGATTGAGTTCGAGAAATAGTGTGCCTACCTTAGTCTTCTGACTTCTAAGCTCTCTTCTTCAGAATCGGTTGTAGGAATTTCACTGAACATTTCGATTTTCTCCGATTCCTTCAATATTGGTTCATCGTTGATGTACCTAGAAGACATCGTTTGCAAAGCTCTGATAATGTTTGGTTGAACAGGACCTGGACTTCTGTGTCTTATGATATTATCTCTTCCTGCTAGTGTAATTAAGGCTTCTGCAGCTGAATTTTCCATTTTCAATATATCACGTTGAATGTCATCTTTACTCATGTCTTTACATGATATATTTAATTCTAATTTGTCTATGACGGTTAGTAAATCTGATCTTTCACCGACTTTGTCATCTTCTGATTTAATGGCTGGAAGTAACGACGTAGAATCGTCACCTATCTCAGGGAATTCAATGGAATTAGGATCGATTGTACAGTCTGGCAGAGGCGTCTCTCTTCCAGGCGGTGTTGGACAATCTAACGATCTTAGAATTGCTAGCTCCATAAGAATTTCAGGGTTTTTACTATTCTGTGCCAATGGCCGATTATCCGACATATGACTGTCGGAGTCATGCTGAAATTTTTTAATGAAGTATAAATTTCGGTTTCATGCAACGGACTACGTTCACGCAATCATTACATCATATTTTCTTATTCAATAAACAGTAGGAAAAACTACATGATTACATACCTCATAATTTCGATTTTCTTCTTCGTCCGAGCTTTCGCTTGAACTACTAGAATTAGAACTAATTTCATCACTAGAGCTATCATTAGACGTAGACGACGAAGATGAAGCACTTGTCAAATTGTTTGATCTTTTAGGTTTCTGAGCCGTTAATAAGTCAAGATCACTATCACTGTCAATAATTTCCGTATCAATACGATCTGACTGCCGACTATCTTCATCTTGTGGCAGAGGACTTGGAGCTTTTATTTTACGCTATAAAAATGAACAAACTCTCAGTGTGTTATATTTTTTCAAAATTAGTAATGATGATTTATGATATCTTTCTTACCCTAAAGGAAGGCATCTTTGGCATACTGGCCCTGATTCCCAATCCGAATCCTTCATAATTGAGATTAAGTGGTGTTGCTTGCTCTAATAACACTGATAAACCTTGTGTTTTTGCATCTTCTTTAACAACATTATTAGTTACTGGAGGTTCACCAGCTTGATTTTGATTCTTTTCCAATTTTTTTTCATCCCACCATACTTCAAATAACTTGAATGCTGTATTTTCAATCATCTTCTTATTGAAATCTTTTTTGAGAATTTGCTTTAATTCATTCACTACTCTATTTATCACTCCATTAATAGTAGGTGCCTAGAAAAGAAATATGAATTTCAATTTCAAATTTTCAATTAATATTATGATTGAATTAAATGCTTCAAAATAATTACCTGAGGATTATCTTTTGCAACAGTGTTATTGGCCATAGCATGTAATCTAGACTGATAGGACGAATAGTATCCTGTGCCCTGGTGGTTACCAACTGGCACAGAGAGATGTGTAGTGTTAGGTTGATAATGACTCTGTAAATATGTAGGTCCATAAGGATATGGATAATGGGAGGTTCTTGGCCAATTATAGATGTCATTAGACGGGTAATGCGTTAAATGTCCAGAATAACCAGTTCCTGGATAAAGTTGGTTTACTGGCTCGGTTTGAGCTATCACTTCTTCAATTTTCTCGTCCCCTGAACTCAGTGGACTTAATGACATTCTATCATCATCTGGTGGAGGTGGAGGAGGAGGTTCTTTCGGAGGAGCTGGTTCTGTATCATCTATAGCAGGGCTATAACTATCACCTAATAAAACTTCGTCTTCACTAGAACTTATGACACTTCCTAATTCTTCATCTATTGAAAATTGATTGATATTGTTATTACGCACTTTCCAACGTTCTTTATTTCGCTCCACCATTTTCTCATGGCATGACTTATAAATCTCTTGAGAAATGAATGGACTAGGTGGATCTGACAACATTTCGTTATCTGCTTGATGTGATTTTTTATCATCCTCTGAATCACTACCAAATTGTAAGAAAGGTGGAGCCATTCCACCTGCTTTGTCCTTTAACAACATTGCTATTCTAGTGTCTAAATCTAATGTTTTATGAGTTTCAATAGGTGAATCACGTTGAGAATTTTTATTAGCAGCCTGATTGTCTTTATCTTTTTTAGGTGTATGATGACCTTTTCCACCAGATGATTTATTATTCGATGAATGAGATATACTTGGTGGTTCTAAATTACTATGTGGAGTGGGCCACATTGTAGCAGGTGTATAACCTGGACCAGCAGAGTTATTGTTCCACCAAACATTAGTGTTTTGCGACATTGTAAGATTTTGTGATACATTTTGTGATATATTTGGTAGATAACTGTTAGGAGGTTGATGGTGATAAGTTCCATAATAGAAGTCATAATTTGCAGCAGGAGTAGAATTTTGAGAATAAGTTGTGGAATAATTAATTTCGCTTTGCGCCGTACCATAACCCAAATCACTGCCAGTACTTCCACTAGGTGTTGGATAATCTCTATATTTATTATATCTCGAGTTTTCTATGTATGGCTCTCTAGCCTTTTCTAAGTTTGAAACATTCTTTTTAGAAACTCTATAATCATCTCTATCCTCTGTTAAAACTTTTTCAATTGGTGTATGTTTTTCTGGCTCTGGTTCTGGTTTTAATTCTTTTTCAGGTCTTTTTTCTGGCTTTTTTTCTATGGTCAAATCATCATATATTCTTTTACACTCATCCCCAAATGCATCGAGAAATACCCTTAACACCTTCCCCATCACTGAAGTGTTATTCAATTTTTCTACACACGCTTTTGCTGCTTTAGTTGTTTCAAATACTACCCTAGCTATCCCAAGATGTTTGTTAGTTACTGGATGATAGTAAATAGTAAGTTCTTCAATTATACCAAATTTTTGAACCATATCCGTTAAAAATGTTCTATCGATATTGTCATTTAAATGACAAAATGTTACTTCTATTGGAGGAGGATCACCACAATAATTTGCATCAATTTTAAATCTAGGTAGAGGCAATTCGAGGTGTTCCAATCTTGCCCAGATTCGCGTTATCTGAGATCTAGGATCTCTGAGCTGAACCTGAGGGTACGTAGGATCACCTGGTACAACACCATCATATCTGTAAACTTTTTGTGCACCTTTAACTAAAATAGGGTCCACTAATAACTTATAATTTCTCAACTTCTGTGGTTGTGGTGGTGGAGCTTCTTTCGGTGGATGAGGTGTATGCCCATGATTGTGTTTTGGGGTTTGCGTTGGTGTATTTTGCACAGGTGTACTGTGTGGATTGCCATGATGGCGATGCCGATGCGAATGCGTATGACCATGCCCATGACCATGTCTCTCCATGCCGTTCATTGCTTCCAAGCATCATCCATACGTATGAATCACTGCCCTTGTCATTCAAATAGTATATTATACATTAACCTTATTGGTTATCAGTTATGCCAAATAGATATATATTAAATTCTAATACACTTCTTTGTATACAATATATTATTTCTTCTTCGACGATATATAGATCCAATCTGGGTAAACGTAGACCACTTCCCGTTTGATCAATATATATCTATATACTTCTCTAGAAGATTAATTTGAAAGAGTCTTTAACAGACCTGTATTTATAAAGTTGTTATTATTAACATTAAATTACTTAATATATCTCTTCTAAATTATTGTTGTTTTATAAAAACTGTCTTCTTAGTTAATTGTTTCACTTCTTTTACAAAAGTTTACTGTTTACAGTACTTTGAGAAATCATCATATGCTCTCATAAAATATGTTCAGAGTTATCATTTGTGTGTTTACAGTTAATTTATCAGTAATACAATTAACAGTACACTGAAATTTTTTAAATGCACTAACCGATTTTATTACTATTTTGATTAGATATCGGAACTTGAATTTTGCATTAAAAGAATATTCATTAATAGCGTAAGCAAAATGTTTGTTGTAAGCGAATGAACGTACCGAACGTATAATATTATTCGACTATTCATCGTACATCTTACAAAAATTTTTTTTGTATGCTTAACGTTCGTTTATTTGTCTTTTTTATTACTTTTACTCCTTGCAGTCGTCGAAATGAGAAACAAACTTCCTTAATAATTACACATAACCTCAAAATCTTCGTAATTCCATAGTCAAACGTTTAGTTATCGCCGAGCACTTTTAATTCGTATTCCGATTTTTCGGATCTCATAAAGAGAAAAAATGCCAGAGGTTATTAAAATATTTTATCGTTTGAATGGAAAACGAAAAATATTTAAATGGGTTGCGGTTTTTTTCGGCTGGAGTTTGCGTGTGATCGACTTGTTTCAGTGTTTGTAATCTTGACTCACGTCATTCTATTGTAAGGTCTACCTCTCTTCTCATTCGCAACAACAATCGACTTCTTTTCCTTCGTATTAACAAATTTATTGTACCGTACCGATTACATAGAACTATAAGCACAAAAACTACCCCGTGTTTGCGTCTTGCCTCGCGCAATGAACTGCGCCTCGTTGCTTTTTTTCGAAATCTTCGCTTTCTCTCTCCCACTCTGTATTTTGTGTTATCATGTAAGATGCCCTTATGCGAGCGTCGTGCAAAATCGTAAAAGAAAATTCAAATCTTACAACTCGATTGAGTGTTACGAAAATTGCGTTATGATGATTACGTCTAATAAAAATTTATTGTGGGGTATTTTTCTCACGACGCCATCCTCACGATACGGTCACAATGATGTTAGGAGTTTCCAGAAAATATATTCGCAAGATTCGAAACGAATTATTCTAAACGTCATCACGTTCATGTTATGTTAAGGGGTTTCTCGCGATTGATTTGGATATGTAAAAACTTAATAATCGGATTTTTAATCGTAGAAATTTTTTCTTTTTTTTGTTTTCGTTTTCGTTTTTCCGTCGGATCATACCAAACGATGATTTTCGCGCTAATCTGATAATACCTGTTAACTCCGTGCAATATCGGCATTGTGCGGATTTATAAAAAAATCTGCATGAGTAATTAATAATAAAATGTGTCGTTGCAACGATAATTGCTGAAAAACTCGTGTAGTCCGTCGAATTGTCGGTGATAGCATCCGATACGTGCATTGGCTAATTTTAATCACGTCAACGTGTTCTAACAGTATTCGACCAGTTGCAACTCACATTAAAACAGAATATAAAGTGTTTCTATGTACGAAATTAATTTCCCAATTCATAAATAATTGAATTCATAACGAATTTCATGAATATCGTTCCCTAATTGACGATAATTTCATACAAAAATTTTTTTTAACAAAATTAATTTTATCTTAAACATGCATGATATGAAGTAAATGATATTATTAGATCGAAAAAAATTGAAACCCGTCATACTAACAATTCAATAAGTTATTCCTTCATACAAGATTTTTTCACAAAAAGATAAAAATAAATATTAATTCTAGTAAAAACAATGCAACGTGATCAGAAATAGTACACCATGTAATTTCGACACATGTGGACGAAATGGTCCAGTACATGAGGCGTTTCCAATAGTTGGACAATGGTTGCGGTATGTTAACGAAAAAGGCGAAATTGGGTAGCGAATTGATGTCGAAGCGCCCCCGTGCGTTTTATCGATAAACTACCTGCCACACCGAGTGCGTTAAATGGCTGTGCGTCGGCCATGATGGCTTTGAGCAGGGACCGTGTCACGCAAACATGTTTTCAAAGTGATATATCTCGTTTGGTGACTGAGTGACTGTGTTCAAGCGCAATGGCCAGAGAACGATGAAGCCCTGAGCGTTCTCTGTGCCGGGTTAATCGGCCCCCTGGGCCCCGTGCCAGGCCCCCGTCAATCGAATTCCACGCTTCGCGAGTGTGCGCGCGCGAGGCCCGTGGTCCGTACCGACTGACCACCAGTCAACGCGGCTTGTCAACACGCGCCGTGCCAGCCCACCCGTCGCGGTCGTCGCGGTCGTCGTCGCCGTCGTCGTCTACGACGCTATCGTACTAACTGTGGGTGTCGTCGTCGCCGTCGTCGTCGTCCACCCCGTCGCCACCGACGTCGTCATCATCATTGCTGTTCTAGACGTCGCGCACGCCAAAATGAACAAGTTGTCGTTCAGGGCTCGTGCCCTAGACGTTGCGAAACCCATGCCGATCTACATGGCTGAGGAGTTGCCAGATCTGCCTGAATATTCGGCGATCAATCGGGCCGTACCTCAAATGCCCACCGGCATGGAAAAAGAGGAGGAGAGCGTAAGTTTTGCATTCGACATCGCGTTCCAGCATGTTTTTCACATCCGCCATCTTACCCTCAGTCCGATCGCTTCATAAACAACCGGCAGATGGCATGTCGATTTATGTTTTATGAACACGTTATAATCATTATTTGTTACTTTTATTAATCTGTCGGTATTCTATAATATGTCATTTGATGCACCATCATCAATTAAATTATTTTATCATTTCATCGGCAGCTGTCAATCATCTATTTCATTTGAATGTTAATTCTTTGTAACAGGTTCTCCTTAACACCTAATGTTTACGCTGAATATTTACCTTATGAAAACTGTATGAATTTTCAAGCATGATTATTTATATTATAAAAAATTTTTTCTTAATATAATCATTAAATTAAATCAGGTTTTAAATTTGCCTATCTATTCCTATTTCTTTCATTCACAACTAAGTTGTTTTCGGTATCGTATGTTGATCGTTTACATTTATCCAAATCATTATTTCAACACAAACAAAATTTTTAGTTTTCTATACTACAAATTATATAGATATATTGTATTGTATAGTATTATTTTGAATTTTGTTGTATTATTATTTTAGTATATCAATATAATCTTTAAATGTAATTAATCATTAATCCTCATAATAATTTTGAATTTTTTATATTCCTTTATTATTTTTTGTATTTTTCAATCATAGAAAATAAAACGTATATGTTTTTTCAGGAACATCATCTCCAAAGAGCAATTTGCGCAGGCATTATCATTCCTACTCCTGAAGTAACCGACCTAGCGGATGCTGATGCTTATGAAAAAATATATCCTGATAACTATAAGCTACCTCGTCAACTGATACACATGCAGCGTGAGTACTATATACATTTAATTAGTTTGTATTGCTAGAAAAATTTCTAACGTATTGTTTGTTTTTGTAGCATTTGCTGTGGAACAAGACATACCAGATTATGATATGGACTCGGAAGATGAAAGATGGGTAGCGATCCAAAGTAGCAAAATGGATTTAACTCCATTACAATTCGAAGAAATGATGGACCGTTTGGAGAAGAGTTCAGGACAAACAGTTGTTACTTTAAATGAAGCTAAAGCTCTTCTCAAAGAAGATGATGATCTTATTATAGCTGTTTTTGATTATTGGTTAAATAAGCGTTTAAAAACAGTAAGTTTTTTTGTGTCATTTGTCTTTAATATTTTAGAGAAAAAATTAATCGCGATTGAAATTTATTTAATAAGTGTTATTCTTCTTCTTGAATCTTATGTTTATCATTAATTTCATTTTCTTATTTAGCAACATCCCCTACTATTAACGGTAAAAACGGAGCATCGGTCAGGCGCATCTGCCAACAATCCTTATCTAGCGTTTAGACGTAGAACTGAAAAGATGCAAACGCGCAAAATTCGTAAAAATGATGAAACTAGTTATGAAAAAATGCTAAAGCTTCGCAGGGATTTAAGTAGAGCTGTTACACTACTGGAATTGGTGAAGCGTAGAGAAAAAACGAAAAGAGAGCTTTTACATCTCACAATCGAAGTATATGAGAAAAGGTTAATAAAATATATAAGTATAACAATCTTTGATAAATCTAAATATACTACGATTATGCGGTTATTCTTTTATAATTATAATTCTTTACAATGGAATGTTATACTATACATTCGTTATTTTATAACGATATAGGTATCAAGCGCAAGATTTTAGCGGACAAATCTTGGCAGAAGTTTCAACATTAAAGACAGTTAGGCCAGCATTCGCACCACTCTTTCCAAATCATTTTGGAGTTCATCAAAATTGGGCCAACAAGGTCTGTAGTAAAGTAAGTAACAAAGGATATTCATTTATACGAAATATTTGTATTACTGAATCTAAATTTTACTATTTCATTTTCAGGATGAAATAATACCAAGAAAAGAAAAAAGACAGTACAAAAAGCGAAAACATAAAACAGATAGCAGAGGTGGAAATTTGGATGACAGCGGAATTCGTGGTGGTACAGGAAGTGGCGGTGGTCGAGGGAGTTGTCCTAGTGTTCTCGGGAGTGGGCTGGACCCGCTTGGTAGTTCCGACGAGGATAGTCCGCTTCCATCACTTACACACTCCCAACCATCGATACCCTCTGATCGCGATGACGAAGATACGGCCGATGAGGGTGAATTTGTTTTCCGTCGAACTAGGGATACTACTTATCTACCGGTGAGTTTTGATTGCTTCAGTTTATGATCGTATAGCTTTTTTTAACAGAATCATTATTAATAAGTTGATAGAAGATAGACGAATTAATTGTTAGTTTTTCTTTTGTCTCATTGTATAAAAATTATTTCTTTTCACAGCCTGTATCAGGTGGGTTTGGAAACTGGCCTTGGTGCGATAGAGATGAAGGTGGTGTTGCGGATAAAAAATATAGATTTGCACTTACGAGTATAAGTCAACCTTTTCCGAGATGTATTGGTTTAGCGCGACGAAGGATTGGCCGAGGTGGAAGGTATGATCATAGTCAAAACTTGATCAATACTCAATATTTATTAATCCTTAAATCCCAAAAGGGTTATCCTCGATCGCTGTACAACGGATATGGACGATTATTGGGCTTCGATGGATTTTACGATACACGAGTCCAAGGTCGAGATGCCAGAGTCGTCGAAAAGTGATATAGTATCAAATTCAACGACAAATACAGCATCGGCTGTGACGCAAGTCAAAAAAGAATGGTAAGATTTGGCAAAGTTGTCCCACTAACGGAGAAGAATTTGACGAATTTTCGAGACTACAAATTTAAAAATCGGTATCTTATTTACTATTGCATCGATTTTTAATTTTATTCGATAATTCTGTATAGTAAAAAAGATCTGTATTCACACTTGCAGAAAAAATCCGCCCGAGTTCGCAAGTAATTGCCAGTTTACATTCTGAATAAAAAAATAATGTCGATTCTTTGAAATCAGGTTACACTTCAGACCGAAGACTCCGCCTTTGTCAGAACACAGTCCAAGCGAGGAAAGCAGTGACACTGACAGTGATAGCGAGTCGCATTCACTCGGTAAACAGACGAACAGCAAAAAGCAGCTTCCATATCCATTCCCAGCCGAGGCAACGTCGATTTGCGTCGAGATAGAATCCGAACAACGAATCGGCGATGAATCACCGTTCACCACCGAGTTCAACATTTCGGATTATTTCACGGTGGATGGAATGTCGGACTTCGATGTCGCGATAGCGAACGCGAACGTTAGTAGTGGTAGCACGTATGTTAGTAGTGGCAGCCTGCCGGACAATGTTAGCTCGGATAATCGGACAGATGAGCTTGGCAGCTCCCACTTTGATCTAGCGCCGCTTTCGTACAATCAATTTGCGTCAGCGCCGCGTGAACAGTGTGTGAACAGTGCAACGAACACAACGGGTGGTAGTGGGAATGTGAACAGCGGTATTGCGGTAACGGCGTCGGCGCTCAATCAGTCGACGACATTGTCATCGAGTACAGTGTCGACGCAGTGCTCGACGGTAGAGGTGTCGCTAAATCATCAGTCGAAACAGCACAGACAATTGTTGAACAACAGCGCTACGGCCTCGATATTGTCCAAATCCCTGACTAGTCCAACGAATAATAGAAAACCCTGCACCGGACAAGGCGTACGAGTGTTCAACGCGAGTGGTACCGCGACTGTACCCACGACTGGTAACGCCGCCAATTTCACCACTGCTCATCAAAACGGACCGGTACATGGCCTTTCGAATAGCACTCACATAGTCAACAATCAATCCCCGATCGTATTACCACAAAAGCACCCACCGTCCAACCTTCTGCCTGGCCTGATCGCCCAGACAAAATTTGCCAGTCCCGCCAGGCAACAGCAACAGCAACAGACTCAGCAAGTCTCGACGTCCGGGGAAATTACGCTTAATAGTAATAAGTAAGTATCACCGGGTGTAATTAGTCGTTTACGTTTGAATTTCTGCTATGACGAACCTAACACTACATATTTCTTGTAGTGAAAATATGGATATGGAGGTGGATGGGGTAGAAGGTTCGGCATGCGATGGCAGATCGCAGCAACAGCAACTCGTCAGAGCGAATAAAACAAATGTATTAGCGATGGAAGTGACATGATGCCTGCTGTCGGCACCCCCGTTACAATTAATACGTTACTGGGGGCTTCGCTAACACTACCTTGCCTGCGTTTGTTTGGCCATGGAGAGATTAATGAACATTTGGAACGTTTGCCGATGCTATGAGCGATACGGCTTGGTACAAATTCTTTCAAATTATCAAGAGCGAGAGTAACAGTTGTGGTTATGATTTGGTTTGATTTAGCGAGGGATGACATCTCGAACGAGAGGGTGTGATTTTATAGAGTTTCGTTTTCCATTTTTTGTATCATTTCACATCGACACTTTCGAGAGCAATTTCTATTTTCGGCCAAATTATTCTTATTCTATGATGGTACCTTCGTGTGAATGTTGCTGTTTATTTTTTTTTTTTTGAGACACGGTTCATTGATATTTTAGCTTAGTGAAATCGCAATTACATCGTTTTTAATTTGAAAGATTCTTATTTGCGTAAACACTATAATTAATCGGTAAGAGTAATTTTGTTTCTATATGTACTAACAATAATTTGAGAACAGTAAAACATTTAAAGTTTTGAATTTGTTTGGGAAAATTATTTGTAGTTTACTTTATGTATAGTAAGAAACATTTATGAATGAAATTTGATTTATCTAACTGAATAATTATTTCAGTGTTTAATAACTATTAAAAATAATTTACGAGAAACTAAATATACTTCATGTGTAAAAAGTGTAATTGCGTTTGTGAAGCTAATTTCGTCAATATTATGAACTACATATCTATGAACCGGAAATAACAAATCATCTTTATTATATGTAAATATTACCCAATTTTTGTGATATCTTCATGAAACAAATTTCCAACAAATCCAGACGTGGCATAGTGTATGATTGAATATTCGTTTATGCCATTATAAATTTGTGTATGTATTTTGTACAAATGGATTGTAATAGAAATTGTGAAATGGAAGATCGTACTAACGATTGTCGCGAATGATTAAATCTACATGATTTGTTTTGGTTTTCGAATTACGCTATAAATGTCTATTCATTTTGGAACGATGTATATAATTTCTTACGTATTTTCTATCGACCGGGCTCGATTGTTATTCAGACAGTTCAACCTCGAATTGAGATGACGCTATACTCATTTCTCATTAAATAGATCTACAAAAAATTGAAAAAGCGAAACAACGATACTGTGTCATACTATTACACATCGCTCACAACGCTAGTTATATTTACGTAGGTTTAAAGTGATGATGTGTATATATTAAGCTCAAACTTTACAAAATCGTTTTTTCTTTTCTTATCACACATTTGCGAATTTCCGCTACATGCACATTCATTCTCTACTACGTCACCGCAGATTTTCATTCATGCATCAACGATACATTCTTTACAAATGTTGGTCATCGTCGATTCAATGTTAACAAATTTCTTTGTTTTTATTATAAATTAAGGAGAACTGAGATATATTTTCCTCTATAAAATCTCAGTAATCGTTTATCGTATTCATTTTACTCTACTTGCACGAACCACTCGAGTGAGATTGAAAAAAAATATCTATTGATAAATGTATCATGATATACGAAAGACGAACTTAATAGGGAAGTATGATTTCAATATTTAAAGCGGATTGTTGCATTTCCATCAAATACTCCAATAATTATTTAACTTTGATAATGATACAACTACAGCTCCGAATAATTTATAGTTAAACAAGAAAAAAGTGCTAAATTTTCAAATTCAAAATTTATGCAAGTACGTGACTCAATATTTTGGTTTGTTGAAATTGACAGATACGATACGATCTCTGTGCTCAACTTATATCCGATTGTACAAATTCAAATTGAAAAGTCATAATCATTCGTTGTGTTCAAAGCTAAGCGCTCATCAATCGAGGTCTCGGACGTGATGTTTACTGCAGGAAAAAGTATATATAGAAATAATTAGGGAGAAAATGTAAAATCTTGTAGTATATGGGTAATTGTAAATAACTTTTTCTGCGTTTATTGCGAAACGAGAACAGAAGTTTCAAAGTCAGTAACGGATTGTCGCTCACAGCTCACTGCTGTTTTATTTACTATTTTAATTCTTTCAATAAAGTCAAAAAGAAATTGAGGGGAGCCAAAATAAGTCTAGTACCAGCCGTAACGCTTAATTGGGAAATGTAAAATTTAAAAAAAAGTAAAAACAATGAAATATACCGAAAGCGTATGTGCTAGATCGGTACTTCGTGAATTATACGGTGACTTTCTAAAAAATCATAATAAGAAACAAAAATAAAAAAAGATATATTGTACATATAAAAATAATTACGCTTATTGTATCTCTTACTTTTAGGTAGTTAATTAAATAATTGTAATTAATGTTGTTGTGGTAGCCGCACAGCGATGTGTATGATGAAAATTTATGAATTCGAGACGATTTTAGAGGAAGAGTAATAAAGAAATTTTATCCTGGATAGAACTTATTATTTTGTTAAGAACTTTGATCGCCTGTATATTACGTATAATTATATAACTCTGTGTCGACATAGATACTGTCGCACATTTGTATATACTTGTATATCCTATTGTTTATTCACATAACGTTTTCTTGTGTCTGTTACTCGATTACAGATTGCAATGAAAATTATAATAAAATACATGATACACGTTACGATAGAAAATCCTTGCGTCGCATCTGAACGAATTTGCCTAAGTTAGAAGTATACATTCTGTAATTGTAAAGCGATGGTAAAAATTAATCGACGATTGATGTAAAATCGAAAAATAACCCGTAAAATACGACGAAAAATACATGAAAATGAAAAGACTTTTATAACAAATACATTTGAGTTGTTATAACAATAATTCAACAATTAAACATATAAATATTTCTAATATCAGCGGAGTTGATACTCTTAGATTACTTTGGTTTTTCCTTTTTAACCCATTTCAGTTGACTTTTCACGATATAAGTTTTTATTTTTTGAGCACAAACATGTCGATAAATAGTCAGATATTTCTTATAGATTTGTGAGAAGAGTAATGATATACATATGGAGTTTTATATAAAATTTATTCATGTTAATAGTATTGAATTCGTACTGTATTTTAACGAGTGAATTAATGGGAACTGGTTGAGGTTTGTTCCCTCTGACCAAAGACTGAGTTTGCTTCACGTATCTGATCTTGGAAACACGAAGTTTGTCGCTCGAAAAAACCGAATCAGCTGAGTTGTTTCGTCAATTCAAAGAACTACGAATGTTCTTCGATTCGATTAATTGGCTGGAGATGAAATCAATGTTCAATGTCTATTTAAAAAACGAAATCGTATAAATATTTAATTGTAAATTAACTATAAAATTGTTACATCTCGGTTTCGAAATTTTCAATGAAAAATTAACAAATTGATGAAAATCGGTAATTCGTGTTGAAAAAAATTCGTGATCCAACTTATGACATTCGTGATAATTAAATAACGTAATGTTTAAGTCAAAGTAAGCCAAATCAATGCAACTTTGTAAAAAAAAAAGATAATAGGAGATCATTATCTAAGAAAAATCAAAGGAAATTTTCTTCCGAAATTTTTGTTGTATAAAGAAAACTTTAGAAAAATTAAACTTACGAACAATGCTATTCAGAATAATCTTTAAATAATAATCAGGGATAATTTTCAAACGATATAGTGAACGACCTCCAGGATTTTGGTACGTTATTTGCGAGTATTTTTGAATTCTGTAAATATAGTATCCGTTTCTAAATCGCTGTGCGATAGAAATGAACTCTTTTTTTTCGTTTTTCGAATAAAACTCAATCTGAATTCAGCGTACAGTAAAATTAACGATAGTAAACATTTTTTTTATCGAGCTCACAGAGTGTGTGAAGAATAATATTTTGTAGTACTTGTGCGTATTTTGTAATACTGAGGATGTCAAGCATATTTCATTTGAAATTTTTAGGTTGTTATAAATTAAAAAATTGATTATCTCGAAATAAGTTTTAATCGCTAACACAATTATTTCTAACGTCAACATCCTTCACATTACAAAGAATATTAAAAAAAAAATATCGTTATACAAAATATATTTGTTCACGCAGAAAATTTGATGTAACATGAAATAATTAATGTAGGTATCTTCCGACTTACACTCCTAAATAATCGTAATTTACTGTTTTGTCATCTGGTAATGCCTTTCCACTTGCAAAACAAGGACAGACTTAATTTAAAGTTGCAACAGTGTAGTTTTTTTTTTAATACTCAAAATAACCGAATTGATTTACGATTTGTGGTATAAATTCACGAGGGTATATTGACAAAGGTATTACCGAGTAAATGCGTTACTTGTCTACCCAGAAATAATTGTTAGAATACTATACTTCGCTCTTATTTAGAAGGAATAACTGTAATTATTGTGATTAACACTCATTGCTAGATGACTGTAACTAATTCAATGTATATAAGCGAGTCAATTTGACAAGTTGCATTTTGGCTATTAACTATACATTATAACTACGTGTAATTCAAACGATTGAAAAATGTAAACATACTTATAACATTGTACAAAATAACTTCTACAATAGCGCATGTGCATACGATACCGCATATGCAAAACGCAAACATAAAAATACATTTACATGTTCATTCATTACGAACGAGATAAAAAAATATGATGTTTGAAATGAAATTCGTTATTAAAAATAGTGAATATGCTTTTTGTACAACAGTCTTGTTTAATGTTCAAAAAATTGTTTTTGTTCATACATTGGAGTTGCGAATTTTCTTACTCGCACAGTGAACTCGTTTTCATTTCATATCGAAATTCTGCGATTATTAAATTAATTATAATACGACAGAAGCATGTATTCCTTCATTTCGAAGGGAATGTACATAAATGTGTTTAAAGTATATTGGTAGTTGAAAAATTAAATCTTACTTATATCGTATTACCAAAACTACTCGGCAGATCAGTCTGCTTAAATAAATTCTGATTACACTGGGTGTAATGTCTTTTCAAATATCCTCATTCGAATGTACTCGAGACGTATCGCACCGATTCGCAACCCTCCTGACCTTTGGGTCTCTGGTTTTGATCATTTTCATTCTTCCTGAATTTCAATCCAATCGAACTTTCCGAATTTTTAAAAAATCCCAACCTAAAAAAATGCAAGAAAGTTTTGTATTTTGGATTTTTATTGTACGAAGGGGATTTTAAATTAATAATATGTAGATAGAAAATAGAGGTATATGAAAAAGAATTTTAAATTTGAAAAAAAAGTCAAGTAGAACCGAAAAAATATTATTTTTTCTCTTTTATTCAAAAAGTGACTCAAAGCAACTCAAAGCTTCCTCTTCAAAACGATCATTCAAAACAGATCTGCGTTTCTCGGTTCACGAGTCTCAATATAATGAAGCAGATTTTGTGAAACGATTTGGGAAAGTGCAACTTTAACAACAACTTACAACCAGAAAATATTATGATATAAATTCTCTTTTAATTGCATCAGAATAATCATAACTACGATGATTTTTAGTGAATTAGGTGCATCAAAATATTATTGTATGCGCATGCACACACACAAACATGCATTTGCCGAGCGATGTACTGCGCATATAGCGCTCTTTCGTATTACCGGTTGTACGAACTACAAACTCAAAGGTTAGGCGGTTAAGAATGAGCGGAAGTTTTGATGTGAATAGCGTACTTTAATAATCTACTAGTCAAAACAAAGAGTCAATTGCAGCATTTGCAACAATCACCGCCAATTCAGTTCAACGAAATATCTCAGATTTATCAATCTTTGCTTTTTTACTTATATTTCTATCGAAAAACCTGTTGATGCGATAAGATAGTATTATATGAAATATTAATAATGTAATGAATCATTGGGTAAAATGCAACGTCAAATTGAATTTTATTTTAAAAGTTCGAAAAAAACGAAAGAGGACGTAAAAACTGACTCACCACCAAGTTCTGTAAAGTATGGAAAATTAAATAATAAAAAACCGGTCAGTTGTGTAATTCATGTGACACAATCAAAATCTGAAATTTTGATGTATGGTTCATAACTCATCTTAAATAATTAACTTATATTTCACAGGTTGAAATTATAACAATAGATGATGAGAGCACGGATTCTCTAACATCGGAATTTCTGACACCTTTTGAGTATACAATGGAAAAAGACACAAATTCAATAGAAAATAGTGCAGAACCTCTAAAACGCAAGCTAGAAAAAGCTTCATCATCAGAGGACTATCATGATAGCGTGAGAAAAAAAAATAAGGCCGATAAATCTTCAGAATATAATCAAGAAAAGAAAACTCCTTCAACACCGAAGAAAAATTTTCAATTAGAAAGTCCTTCAACACCGAAAAAAAATTTTCAATTAGGAAGTCCTTCGACACCAACAAAAAATTTTCAGTTAAAAAGTCCTTCACCAAAAAAAAATTTGTCTTCAAAAAATGGCAATGTAAGATACGAAAAATTAAATCTTGAAGAAGCAAGCAGAGAATTAATTAGAGAAGTTATAGAAAATTTGAATCTAGCTAAAGAAGGTGCTATCAAAGAAAATAAATTTGATTTAGAAAAAATTTATTCAGAGAAGCGCTTTGTTCTTCATTTTAATAAAATTAATACATCGACTTCTACAAAATATGAATTGTCAGAAGTTGTGAAACCAAATGATTTTGCTGCTGGTCATATATTTTCTATCGTATGCGATGTGTTTGCTAATTCTATAAATTGTGGATATTTTGATCAATATGAATTAGATTGCATATTTTCTCTTTTATCCATGTCTGAAAAAGCTCAAATGTTATTTGCGCGAATGATAAAGAGGCAATTGAAATGGTATCCAATGAATAAATTGGAATATCCTGAAATATCATTAGATCCTACATTTAAAGAATTATGTTCAAAATCATTTTGTACATTTGACATAGGTAGTCAAGAAATTACTACTCTATTAGATCTATTACAAGTTAATGATGCCCGTAAAATATGTCAGCGTTTGAAACTAAAACATCAAGGAAAAAAGGAATGCTTGATAGCAGAATTGAAAAAATATTCTTTGAAAAAAAGCGTTTTCGCAAGTGTTAAGTCACCTAAGAGCATATTATATAGTGAAATACAAACGATATTGGGACCCTGTGTTAAGCTAACAGACAAAATAGTTACTATTTTTAAAAAAGTTGTTACTTTGTTCATTCCATGTTCAGATCCTAGCGAAACTCTACAAGATATGTTTTTTATGCTCATGAAAGTACAACAGGGTGAATTGGTATATCCAAAAACACCTGAATTGCAGTTCCCTTTATTTTGTGATAAGAAACATCTAGAGAAGTAATTGTTTATTTTATTAAATTACAATTCTTTTCCAAAATTAAATGCCAAATTAAATATTTCAATTAATATTTTTTGTGATTCCTACTATTTCAGTTATATGGAAGCTTGGAATGCTTTAAATCAAATTATACTTGCTACCGAAAAAAAAAATTGGGAGTCTGTTAAAAAATTAGGTGATACTGCATATGAGCGCTTACAGTATTATACGAGTACTGGAAAGAGGTATAATTTCAATTATTTAAAAAGTAGGTCCATATCATTATACATTTAATAATGAGAATTATACAATTTTTTACAGTTTCAATAGTTCAAACCTTCCTATGTATATTAAAAGATATGCACCAGAACATATTTGGGGAAAAGTTATATGGAATAGTATAAATGCATTCAAAAAAAATAATGAAACTATGAAAAAAGCTATTAAATATTTGACTACATTATTAAATCAAAAAAATTATTCATTTAAAAGTAAAGGGATGTATTATGCAGAATTGGCTCTGCTCTATATGCATCATGTAAAAGATTTAGAATCTGCTGCTAAAGTAACAATAGAAGCTCTAAAAAGAGAAACTGAACTGACCGTCATAAGTAAACTGGAAATGCTTTATCGCTCAGAAATGTTGTTGAAGCGGAAATCAGGTATCGGAGAAACAACTCGTACATGTTTACAGACCGAATATGAAAAAATAATTCATAGACTTCCTATAAAATTTGATTATGTGATAAATAATATAACAGGAATAATGAAGCGCAGGTATGTTCTTTTAGAATAGTGTCTTCATTTATTCTTTCAAGTTTCTTAGTTCAAGAAAACACTAAATAAATCAATCAATAATTTCTCATTTAAAATATTTTTTTTCTTTAGTACATCAACAACTGGTAAAAGTGTTTGGAAGATTCACTCTAACAAAGAAAATACAGGATATGGTTCTGTAGAACTGCTTGTAATGCATCATTATAAGAGAAATGGATATCCAAACGCTTTACATTGTGAAGGTTCATTACCAGTTTCTTTATTTGCGATATTATTTTTTGAAGAGATTTACCAAATCGCAATACCAGGTGTATTTGTTTGCAAATATCAACAAAAACCATTAGATCTTTACTATGAAGAATTTTATGAAAATAGAAAAGATAGAATTGAAATGAAATTAGAACTTTTAAGAGGGTTGGACTTAGAGTCTTTCTGCAGAGTTATGGAAAATAATTTCTTGCATTACAGTCAATTTAAATCTTTAATAACAGTTGATTCGTTTGAAACACCTCAGACTTTGAAGGTTTTTAATTCTTTAATTTTCATTCAAAATATTTCTAACACTTTTATGAAAACTTTTTTCAATTCGACCATTGATTTTAGGATATCGTTGTCTGTTTGCAACAAGAAGTTGTGTTAGGTATATGTGAACGTTTAATCAAAGAATTCAGGCTGTGGCGTTCTGGGTTTCCTGATCTCATTGTGTGGAATGCAAATGAAAAAAGGGTAAATATAAGATTGAAATAATAAATATAAATATATTTATCTTTTTCTTTAATACTTAATAATCTGAAAATGAATACAAATTTCAGTGTAAAATTGTAGAAGTGAAAGGTCCTAGCGATACACTTTCAATCAAACAAGAATTATGGATTAGATATTTGTTACAACTTGGAGCTGAAGTTGAAGTATGCAAAGTGGAAGGTAATTCTAACTTCTTATTTGTTAAATAAATTCATGTTCTTCTATTCCAATATATTTATGAATCTAATGCTTCAGGTATAGTTACTGTACATGGTCCTTGAAAATGATATCTAAAAATCAAATCAGAAATTAAATTTCTTAAAAATTTCTTCATAATTTTATTATTACTAATATAAATTTTTTTTTTCATTTTTCAGATAGTAAAAATGGATAATTCATAAATATTTATGCATTATTCAAATTTTTTTATGAATTATGACTTATAATACACAATAAGATACATTTATATATTTATTATGGAGATTAAAGAGCATGTTCATACTATAAGAATGTATCATAATAAGTAATATTTTACTTTTTTAATAAATAATTTTATAAAATCTATAAAAATTAAAAATATTAATGGAATCGACTTTTGTATAAATTACAAAAGTAAATGTTAATCCATTGTTGAATAAAATTATATTTTCTTACTGAAAATTCTTTGTTGATGGTGTTTCTTCAATATTGAATTCTGCAACAGGAATCCCTCGACTGGCAACTTGTGGTGCAAACATAGCAGCTGGATAAACAATGGATGAAGTTCCAACAACCAAGCATACATCACATTCTTCCACAGCTTGAACTAATAATTTTTGTAAAATGTTTTGCTTGTAAAAAGTTCAAAAATAGATTGGTCTGATTCTACATATATATATAAAAGAGAAACAAGAGATATTTTCCAAGTAGAGCATAATACTGCAGCAATATCACAGGCAGAATTGGAATTTTATATTTTTTGAATTTGTGTTTTTTTCCATATTATTTTGATCATTCTCCTATATATTATTGTAGTATTATTGATACTTAAGCTGTGTGTAAATCAGTGTTAGGGTGAAGTCAAATATCACTACCTATTTTTGTTTTTAAATCTTGGTAAGTTTTCCTAAATTATACATACATGTTTTGGAGAGAATTTCTTCATCAAGATTTTCACCAAACCACACAATATGTGGTCTTAAAAGACCTTTGCAGGTTGTTTTTGCGCATTGAGGCAAATCTTCAACTGGTATATCTGATGTAAGGATGTTAGGATCTGGCAATCTATAATATTATTCAAGCGATTAAACTACATATAAATGTAGTTATATGAAGAGTATTTTGTGTTCTTTATAACCATCTTTACCTTACCCTTTTCCTTCTAATGCTTGACAAATAGGAATATTATGATTGTCAGAAATATCATCACATTTCAAACAGCGTGTTTTATACAATGACCCATGAAGTTCAATCACATCCTCAGCCCCTGCTCTCTGATGCAAACCATCAATATTTTGAGTTATGATTGTCACTCGTTTTCCATTAGCTTTATATCGTTTTTGAAAATCTGCGATAGCTATATGGGCCTATGAAGTATATTATTGTAAATAAAAGTTCGTATTTTAGGACATTAAATTTTTTCCATTTACATACGAAATAAATAATTGTTTAAACCTTGTTAGGCATCACTTCATGAGCAGTGACTCTTCGATATTCATAAAATTCCCAAACTAATGATGGATTTACTTTGAAAGCTTCTGGTGTAGCTAGTGATTGGGCTCTATATTTTCTCCAATAACCACCAGAACCTCGGAATGTTGGAATGCCAGATTCTGCCGAAACTCCACTACCGGTCAGAATCAAAACATTCTTCGAATTCGATAAAATATCCCTGAACGACTTCATTACATTCAACATTCTTTGTTGACGTTCGATTTCGACATTTCAGCATGAATTGTTATACTCAGTGATCAGCTGATTAATATACATAGCTGACTTGTATGTCATGTAGGCCAAATAATTCATGAAACATTTGTTTAGAAACATGTTTTAATCGTTCTGAACAATTACGTAATATAATTGATTCTATTTACTAAAATATATTCACGAATCTTGTTGTCTATAATATATTAATTCAAAATAACTTTAATTTATAAAATTTATTTGTAGGTTAATGACGTTGTGAGTTTACTTAAATGAGTCGATGAAGAACGAATGAAAATGCAGAGTAGTACATGTTTCAGATATACATCTAAATTTTTTAAAAGTATTTCTAGAAAATTCTCTCAGAAGAAAATTATTGTAAGTATAATAATAATGCAAATTCCTTATACATTACAAACATGTATGACAAGTGATGTATAAAAAACTATTTAAAAGGACAAATCTGCTGAGAAACGCATTGTAAATAACTCTTTTGGAAAATATGAAGTTGTTGAACCATGGACATTGTCTGATCGTCTTCAAGTGCCATCGTATATACCACAACCCTGTTATAGCGTATCATCAGTACCACAAGAACCACCAATATTACCAGAAATTAAGAACATAAATCAAATAGAATGTATGCGTAATAGCTGTCTTTTAGCAAAGAATGTTTTGAAGCAAGTAAAGTGCTATGTGAAGGTAAATTTGAAGTTTTATATATTATTCTAGTTATTTCATTTATTACTCATTTATATTATTGTTAGCCTGGGGTAACAACAGACTATTTAGATAAATTAATTCATGAAATAATCATCAATAATGGGGCATATCCTAGTCCACTTAATTATCGAGGATTTCCAAAATCAATATGTACCAGTATAAATAACGTTGCTTGTCATGGTATTCCAGATAACCGACCTTTACAAGAAGGAGATATATTAAATGTTGATGTCACAGTAAGTTAATTGGTTATCATTCGTAGTTTGAAAAATGACAATGATTGTATTCTAGGTCTACCTAGATGGATTCCATGGAGATTGTTCAGATATGTTTGAAGTAGGTGAATCAGATGACGAGGCTAAACTTTTGATTAACATAACAGAGTTATGTTTATGGGAAGCGATTAAAATTTGTAAACCAAAAGAAAGTTTTTGCAATATAGGTAATTGATACAATTACAATAAACTGGGTCTTAAATTGACTACTTATTATAAAATGATTTCTATAGGAAATGTAATAGAGGAAATAGCTAATAGTCATGGTTTCAATGTTATACCTGTATTTGTGGGTCATGGTATTGGTAATTATTTTCACGGACCTCCAGATATTTTCCACTTTGGTGTGTTATAATTTCATTATAAAGTGCGGAAACTATTATTTAAACTAATCATTACTATTTAATCATTCTAGCTAATGAGTCACCAGGTAAAATGCAAGCTGGTATGACATTCACTATAGAACCAATTTTAACACGAGGAAAGGAAGATATTAAGGTTTTAGATGATGGATGGACTGCGGTTACAGTAGATGATTCACGAACAGCTCAAATTGAACACACCATATTAATTACAGATACAGGATGTGATGTATTAACTTATCAATAATATCTATTGATACTCATTTTTTTAAATTAACCAGTATAAGAATAACAATATTATTCTAAGAATGAATGAAATACACTTTTATTTGAAAAAATTGGATAAATTTATAAGAAATAATTATGTAGCTCTGTGATCTACTAATGCTGCTTCCCAATTACTGTTCAAATTCAGAGGTCCTAAAATTTCAATGCCTTTCTCCTTGGTGATGATACCAATGTGATACTATGTAATAAATCAGTTTTATTTTAATAACCCATAAATTAGATTTATTTTTAGAAAAATGAGATATTATATCATTACCTTTGGAAAAGCTCTTGCATCTCTATAGAATAGAACTTCCATAGCTTTATTCATGAGGTTTATAGCTTCCTCTTTACTCATTTCTTTATTGGCTTCATATGCCTTCCTTAGTAAAGGTGTAGCAATATAAGCTCCATAACCAGTTGCAATAACTGGATCTGTATATGCTGTTCCAAGTTTGTCTACAGTTCCTAAGAATCTATAATAAATAAAAAATGATTAGTCAAAATAAAGTACATAATAAAATGCCAAGGATATTTAAATAACAAAATATAATACTTACGGTTCACCATCATCCAAACCAGCAATGACAAAATTATTCCAGAAGGGATCAAAATTTGATCTTCTGTTATACAGAATACGTGTCAACCAACAATACAAAGATTTTGGTTTTAACTTGAATCCATCATCTAAATTCTCTTCTTGCAATCTGGAAACATTAAATTATGATAGAAATAAAGAAAGATTATTTATTTTGTTATCATACTCAATAACAAAATTCTTAGTTGCAATATTAAAAAAACTTACATTTTCTTTTCAATACTACTTTTGACATGTTGAAAATCAGCATAATCACCAGTAGCTCCTAATAGGATATCATTGTTCACTTTTATTATACGTTCACAATTTCTGAATCTAGCTAAGGAACCATAAGATCCCAACATATCAGCAGCTAGAATTACACCATCTTTGAATTTAATTGCTACTACAGATGTACCAGTAGTAATCGGTGTTCTAAAATAATTTATACAATTAAAATTAACAAATTGAAATAAATTTGTCAATAATTGTCAATTATATCAAAGACCATGCAATAGATGTTTAAAACTCAACTTACACTAATATTACACATTACATCAATTATATATTATAAATAATATGATAATTTAATGTTTTAAATGTATAATTCAACTTTATAAATGTTATTGCAATGTTGATAAATGTATTGTAATTTTAAACAGTATTGCAAAAAAATTCGATGTGTCATGCTAAAATTTTGATTTTAATTTTCAATGGTTATTAATATAATTAAACAATCAGCTTACTGAGATCTTTGAATTCCTCCAACACCGAATTGTGATGAACCGCCTGGAAAATTATAAAAGGCTCCCGGTGCCGGTCCATTATGCCAAAAAGGAGCCGATGAAAAAGTATCGGTTTTGTTGAAGAGCGCCATTTTTGTTGTCTCCCGAGATGCTGAATTTTGTAAAGTAATGTATTGGAACCTAACCTCCAAAAAATATCGAATAGTCGACCTTTTCACGATGCCATCAATACTGGCGGTTAGTTTGAAATTCCATTTAATACTTCAGTTTTATAAGTGCTATTATCGTTGTATGTGAACTTTGTTGATATAATAACAATTAAAAAATGTTGTTTTTTATTTTTCTAAAAATTTTTTACACGTAAATTGCATAAATATAAGAGAATGTTGAAGTAAGGATTTCATCAAGTCGGGATTTATCATACATGTATGCGAAAGCTCCACTCTGATTTTTGCAACCAATACCCAGTCAGTTCTCGCTGTCCGCACTAATCGACATTAACAAAAAAAGAGTATGGCCGTTGAATGTTATTGAGCTGTAAGGTAGTGCCGTGGATCATTGCGTATACGTTTATCGATTGGAGGAGAGAAACGGAGAAATACGATACTCTGATTTAACTACCTGTGGTGGGTGACAGTTAATTGAGGTGTTTTGCTGTTCGGTACTGTGAAAGAGACATTGAAAGAAACATGTACTTGCTAAAGGGCAGTCATTGGGAATGTCGTACATTTTGTTACAGGGAGTGAGATTGTACGCGAAACGAAAATAATCGAATACGCGTGTGATCGCTGTCGTCGCGAGAGACTGACTGAGGTCAATCGAAGATTCTTAATTTGGTTCTTCGTATAATTTTGTTGGTTAGTCAAAGCACGATAAGAAACATCTGGATACTGCAAATCAGCTGTATTCTTACGCATAAGTACATGCTTGTACTTTAGAGGTGTTGTTGAGAAAGAAAGTAAATATAGGGGGAGAACAAGTTTTCTAGTAGGTTCATGTGTTTTCTTCGTCTAATTCATGTATCGATGTATAAAATTTAAATTTTAGAATTCTTTTTCGATGCGTTCGTTACCCGACGTAATAATGCGTAGTGGTGTACGCAACATTGACTTTTTTCATATTATTTTTTTAATTGAATACACTTTTTATGAAATTGAGTAAAATATCAGTATTGAAGTGTTCGCGGAAAATTATAAGGAAGAAGATATTTAAACGGCCATGAAATACAAATACACGTGTAGTGCGTTTGACTTTTACGTTATTTTTAAACTGCTATCGTGCTAAACTTGCAGACAAAGCTTTTTCAGTTACTTCATTTCTGTAGTTGGTACATTTATTTTCGGAATTCTCAGTGGGGTGACTTGCTAATGTCATAGAAAATTATTTTTCATATGTCAGATTGAGTGAAAGTATTGTATTATTCATGTTGGCTATATACTTATATAAATGTTATTTTTATAGAATCGAGCATCAGTGGTTCATTTGTAGTTGGATTCGTAGTTAATTTCTTCATGGTTAATTAAAGTTGTCAAGTGAGAAAAATGTCGTTAAAACCCAAAAGAGTTGATTTTACTGAAACTTGGGATGTGTTACAAGAAACTGTTAAAGGAGTGATTACTCTTGCAGATGTACCACGTGCAACATGGAATGATAGATTCACGTAATTAATTATAAATTATTTGTTATGAATGTATTTATCAATAAGTCATTTGATAATAATTTATCATTATGTTATTGCAGTGATATATATTCTTTGTGTGTGGCGTACCCAGAACCATTAGCAGATCGCTTATACAATGAGACGAAAAGGTTTTTGGAAAACCATGTTACACACTTATTAACAAGAGTTCAATCACAGGGTGAGAATAATCTGTTACACTCGTACTATCGTACCTGGACAGAGTATTCTCAGGGTATCGATTACCTACATCGTTTATACTTATATTTGAATCAACAACATATAAGGAAACAAAAAATGTCAGATGCGGAGCTTATTTATGGCGCTCCCTCATCTACATCACCAGATTATCAAGAGCAAATGGAGATTGGTGAATTAGGTTTAGATATTTGGAAGAAAAGAATGATAGCACCATTAAGAAAATCACTTTTGTCTCTGTTATTGGATTGTTTTCTATGTGAGAGAACTGGAAAAGCTCTACCAACTAGTACAGAAGTTATCTGTGGGGTTATTCAAAGTTTTGTGCGTGTGGAAGAGTACAAAACGAAAGGCCAATTAGATGTAAGACATTATTCAAAAATTCAAATTCAATAAGATTCATTTAAAGTTTAAACTAAATTTATATCTCATTATTATAGTTATATCAAACCATATTTGAAACACCGTTCTTAGAAGCAAGCAAAGAATTTTACACAAGAGAGGCAGCTGAATTATTGCAAAAATCTGATGTTACTCTATACATTGAAAGGATTACTTGGCGTCTTAATGAAGAAGAAATCTTATCACATAAATATCTTCATCCAAGCTCTATACCTAAGGTATGATTAGTTATGATTAAATTAACTTTAATGAAAATATTTCATTTTTAAAAGTAACTTAAAATATAAATACTGAATATTTAGGTGAGACAATGTTGTCAACAAACAGCTCATGTCTCATGGCTTCATTCAGAAGCTGAACCCATGATAGAAAATGAGTATAGAAGAGGGTTGTTTTTCTTATACCCATTACTAAAGCCATTGCCAAATGGATTAACACCAGTTGTACAGAAATTCACTCAGCATATTACACAGAAAGGGTTGGAAGCTGTTGGATCGTTACAGGGAGAAAATGTTAGAATAATTCTTTTATTGTTTCTAAAAAAATTAATATAAAGAAAAAATGCTTCATTATATTTTATTTGTAGGTGCATATACAATTTGTAGAAAGCATGCTGGCCGTGCATTCAAAATATTTGGAACTCATAAAAGATGTATTTAAAGGCGATCAATTATTTATTCGTGCTTTAGATAAAGCTTGTACTGCAGTTGTTAATCATAGACCAAATCAGCGACAACCAGCCAAAGCACCAGAATTGGTAATTATAGATTGTAAATAATGTAAATTAACAATAATCATTTGTTATCCCAATCATTACCAGAGTTTTTCATTTCTAGTTGGCAAAATATTGTGATTCTTTGTTGAAAAAATCTGCAAAAGGCGTGTCGGAAACTGAAATTGATGAGAAACTTGCACGTTCTATTACAATATTTAAATATGTCGACGACAAAGATGTGTTCCAGAAATTTTATGCTCGTATGTTGGCAAAGCGGTTAATACATCAACAATCTCAGACAATGGATGCTGAAGAAGCAATGATCGATCGTTTAAAGCAGGCATGCGGTTATGAATTCACTAACAAGTTACATCGCATGTTTACTGATATGTCTGTTTCGGCGGATTTGAACGCAAAATTCACCGCGAGTTTACGGGAACGAGATCAAGATAATCAATTAGGTATCGGATTCGTAGTGTATGTGTTGCAAGCTGGAGCTTGGCCTCTTGGTTTACCCCCTTCGCCTGGACCATTTCATGTTCCTCAACAGGTGGAAAAATCCGTGCAGGTGAACACACGTTTGTGAAATAAGATACAATTCGCAGATTAAGATTAAATTTTCTACAAAAAAATTTTTTGCAGGCTTTTGAATCCTTTTATCATGCACAATTTAGCGGTAGAAAATTAACATGGCTCCATCATTTATGTCAAGGAGAACTCAAGTTTAACTATTTGAAGAAGCCATATTTGGTAACAGTTCAAACGTATCAAATGGCGCTTCTCTTACTTTTCGAACATTGTGATTCGATACAATGTAGAGAAGCTGCGGCATCGCTCCGTTTATCGCACGATCAGCTTGTGAAACACGCTGCCAGTTTAGTTGAATGTAAAATACTTAAAAAATCAACCGAAGGAGATTTAGAGGAAGACACTATTCTATCTTTAAATTTCGAATACCATAATAAAAGAACGAAATTCCGGGTAACTGGTGCTTTGCAGAAAGATGCACCTCACGATACGGAAGCAACCCATCGGAGTGTTGATGATGATAGAAAATTATATCTTCAAGCGGCTATTGTACGTATAATGAAAAGTCGAAAACTTCTAAGACACAATCAACTTGTACAGGAAGTAAGTTTAAATTAATTTCAACTAAATAAATGTATGAATTCAATGTTTAAACAAATAATTTTCTTTCAGGTATTAAGTCAGTCTAAAATGACGTTTGCACCTTCAATTGGTATGATTAAAAAATGTATAGAAGCTCTTATAGATAAGCAGTATATCGAACGTACTGCGAATAATGCTGACGAATACTCATACATTGCGTAACCGGGTTATTATATTCGTCGTTAATTTATTTCACCAAAAATAAATCATTATAAATTATGAGCTCTGATGTCATCGGAGTAGGTAACCACTATTTTTCAGTAGTTCGAGCGTTTTCGACTACTGTTGATCACTCAGAGCTGTAATGTTAATGTTAGGCGAGTAATGAAGAACAATTAACAACTAACAACATTCGGTGATGAAGATATTTACAGTTCTTCACTATTAACACGAGTGGAAGCGTCTTATAATGCTTCGCGGTTCCAAATCGACCGACTAATATAGTTGATTTATTGACTTGTAATATATGCACACTGAATAAAGATGAAATTATTATTTTAAATTAGAATGCAGATATTCTTCCTTCGATACACCTATCGTATTTGTGTAACTGTATTTGGTATGTTAAAGAAGAATTCATGAATATAAAGCTCTTGACTATCACAATAAAAATTTATATTTATTGATATCTGCATATTCAAATTCAATATTAATACATAAATTAATTGTAAATCGATTGTATTTCCTTATATTAAATTTTTAGTTAATTGTATAAGGCACTCATAGGTTGCCAAAAGTTGTACATATTTGGTTGAGGTTTTTATATTATTTAGCTAAAATGATCAATTCAACGTTTAATCCTTCATTATAATATAAACGCACAGGGTGACTAAAACGTTGTGCTCCAAATATGTGAATTTTGATTTTACAAGTTGATGCATGTCAAATATATGTTTTCAATCAATTGGCACAACTTCTTACATGATGTATGTTTGAAAAATATTCTGCAATAGAATCATAGAATTACGGAATTATGATCGTGGTGTTTTCAATTGAAGTAATTCTGGATCGAGAAGCGGGTTGTCTTCTGGTTCCGGTTCCGTTGGTTTGTTCATCGTATTTACAATCAACGGAGATGTCGTCGAAGTGTTTGTATAAGGCGAGAAACCGGCCCATTCCATACCTAAATAAATCGGCGGCGGGCTACCCAGAGGAGGCTCCAGCAGCAAATGATCGGACTGCGATTGTTGCTGCTGTTGATGATGATGGTGCTGATGCTGTTGTTGATGCTGCATGTTCTCTTGACAATCGGACGACGGTAAGTGAGGCACGAGGTGATTAACAACTTTGCACTGTTTTTCTTGTTTACGCCATTTGGCTCGTCTATTTTGAAACCACACCTGTACGTATAAACAACAAATTAAAATTTTTTTTTTCTGAATTTCTCGTCATAGGCCTGTTTGGTAAAGAATTGTAACAATTATGGTACTTGTACTCGAGCCTCCGTTAATTGGATTCTCAGAGCGAGTTCTTCGCGAAAGAAGACATCCGGGTAGTGAGTCTTCTGGAAGGCCCGTTCTAGCTCCTCGAGTTGAAAATTGGTGAACGTGGTGCGGTAGCGGCGCTGTTTCCGTTTACCGATCCCCGAGTTGGCCTGACGATCCTCGCTCCCGGGGCTCGGCGAAAAATCGTACGCTAGAGCGAAGCAAGTCGTTTATGATACGAGAGTCTCTCCCCTGATAATCGGGGACGATTCATACCGTGCTGAGTCGATTAGTGTTAATTTATTTTAAAAAAAACGCACACAGTGGAAAAAAGGGCTGTAACCAGGGGAGCTTAATGCACTTAGTAATAATTTAATTGAAGACAGCCCCAAGTCGTCTGGGTAGGCGTACAGGTAGAAGAGAGAGGCTAATTAAATCAGGTTCGGGGTGGCGGATAGCAGTCAGAAGTGAGTCCACTTACTGAATTTCGTCGGAAAGCATACGGAGGTGGATTGAGCGCCCATGAGGCCGACGAGGGCGCTCGACTGCAGATCACCGGGTGACGCGCCGATCTCGTCGTTCGGACCGCCACTCGCGACAATAGCACCGGCCGACACCAAGGGATCGCGGGGTGCACCTACCAAATAAAGCTGCCGATCCGCGCTCTCCTGGCCACTCTCATCTTCCTCCTTCAGGTCCATCTTCGGACTCTCTTACCCCCCTCGACCTCACCGTAATTACCACCACTGAGTAATTATCTCTCGATTTGACAATTTTTTTCCAGCGATCACTGTACCGAAGAATTTTAATTTGATTGATTTAATTGAATTCCAGCTCTTGTGTATCGCACGTACAACCGTTGGCCCAGTGAACAGTAATCGAATCACGAGCCAGCGAAGAACTCCGTTTAGACCCTCGACGGCTGATCACCGCAACTCCGTCGTTTCTTTCCTACGTTTTCCTTCCTTTCCTTTCTTTTTCTTTTTTTTTTTCGTTCGCTCTTCTTACACCTGTGCTGACTGGACAACGGTAAGGGGAGAGAGGCGGCACGTACCCCGGCGAAGCGCGGACGCTCCAAGAGGGGTAGTGAAGCCTCAAAAATGTTTTACTTGTATACCGTGAATCAATAGCGATAGTATGTAAAAGGAAAAAACTTTGTACATAAGCATATAAACCTAACTTCTTGTACTATCGCTTGATAGGTTTTATTTTATTCCTAATCCCTGCAAAGAGATATTTTTATTCGATGGTATTCCAATAAATGTATTCCGTTTTTGTATTTAAAGCACTGATTTTATTTAAATTATCCTTAATTTAATTAGAATACAATGTAGTTTATTGCTCAGTGTAGTGTATAACATTTAGTGTATAAAATTCTTCAATATTTTATTCTTATCTGTTGTACTCGTTAGTCACTGTATGTAAAATAGTGCAGTATTTGATAGGCATCGCTTTCATCTTTTCTTGCGATAAGTTGCTAGCCAATAACTTGCATAAATACAGCATGAAAAAAGTATCTGACTAGTAATTAGATTATGCGATGACAGGTGATTAGCAAATTATAAATTACATTGCGATTAAACTGCACTCCATGCATATAACTTCATAGTATAGTACTCTCGATATGAAGAAAACATAACTCGCCACAGTGATAACTTTATCTCTTTTACATTGTCAACTTGTAGCACTTATCTCACAGCCATTGGTCCCACTAATTTATGGAATGATAGGGGCCAAATAAAAATGAACTCAAACGTAAAACAAACGCACTCGGCTAGTGGAGACGAGTAAATCATCGTCGAAAAACTTTGTTTCTATAACCACATTACCACTGAAAATAACAAAGATATGTTTAATAACAATGACCTTCTATAAAATCTGTAAACACATTTTTTAAATGTACTCACTTGAGAACATTTGCTGGCATCATCTGACTTTCGGGTGCTGCTTGAATTAAGCTCTGCCACGTATTAGTGCTATTAGGTATGACAAAACCGAATTCAAAGAACCATTCTTCTAAACATCTTCCTTTGAATAATACTTTTTGTTCCAATCGAAACCTCTCCATAGGTTCTGAAGAACTAAAATTTATTTCTCTCGATACAGCTCTACATTTCAGAATTTTTTTGGGAACACGAGCTTCATGTTCTACATCAGGGACAGACCTATAATTACACAAAGATTTAGAGAAAATGAAATAATTTTTAATACTATAGTTGTACTTACAAATCCTCGTTTCCTTGCCATAATATTTTTCCACTATCCGCATCACGTAAATTCATCCAATTTCTATAATTTATTAAACAGAAATATTAGTAAGGAAAACTGAAATTTTGAAACTAATTTTTGCACTTGAAATTTCGAGTTGCACATTTAAAAAATCCTTACACTTGAAATCCTTTAAGAATATCTTCTCCACGGGACGGCATACTAAATACTAGAATACAAGTATAATTATGTAGCGTTCTTGTATTGTCTTCTGTCTTCGCGCATAACCTATACGCTACGTCAGTCGTTCACCGTAAACTATGAACCCGTACACCACTACACTGTAAATATAGAGACTTTTCGCCGATATTTTATTAAGATACTCGGCCGTCTTTCGTGATTGTACGTACACACTCTGTGTAAATGTATTTGTCACGAAACTCTGCCGAGTTTCTTGATAAATTTCGAGACGCGGCCCTCACTTCTCTTCAACTTTTCACGGAAAATTATACGAGGAGGTTTAGTGAGTGAGTTAGAAAAACACGAGACCCCGTCTCCAAACCTACACCAGTGGCGCTACTGACAACACTCTATCAAAGTTATTGGTATGAAAGCTGGTTGGCATGCCAACACAGCCACCACAGCAGGTGTCAAATAAATGTACAGCAAATGTTCAAAACTGCTTATGCACTTTCAACTATAAATTTTTTTTTCATTTCTGTAAATTATGTATACTAATAAAAAATCGAATTTACGAAAAATAAGAACGTGTGTAACATAATTTATTTCAGAAGTTTATTGTAACACCACATTATTACTCCTTTGTATTTTTATCAATAATGTCTTTAAAATTTCAAAGTTAGTCTGCATTTTTAACCGAAATGAATTTCACATAAGTAGTTTCGAAAAGATATATATCTTTAAATGTGGCTTGTTGCCAAGTATAGCCAACGCCCTTATGATATTAACTAGAGCAACGAAATCTAGATGTATATCGTGAAAACTATTGAAAATTAATAATTTTTAAATTCAATGCAGAGCATATGTTTACTCACATAATCGACAAACTTCGAAATATTTTGAATTATGTATATCATTATAAAAAGATGTAAATTTTGAATCAAGCAAATACCTTTCTCTGCTATTTTATTATTCGATGCCAACGGATAGGGTGATATACTGCATATTGCAAAATGATAAAATGCAGTCATTGTGTGCATCTTTTTAGTGTTCATATTCTTCCAATTCAATCTATCGTGAATGCGTTGCGTATTGGAAATGTATCTCTTTCAAGTACTGCAGAAAGAAGAAATAAGGGAATGGAAAAAACTGGTTCATTGTTACAGATATCATCAATCTGTTATGATATGAAGCCCTCAAACTGTACTGTTGCATATTGAAATTTCAATCGTGAAGTAAATTCGATGAAAAAAGCAGGTAATTGAATTTCAAATTCTATGCGTTCGTATACACGTATACATATATTCGTTTGAAATTTCGCATCCGTCGAGATAGTAGATATAACTTGGATTCCAACGCGTACAAACTCGAGAGTGAACAAGGGATTGAGCGCATCGCAGGGGTGCACCGTTGCAGCTTGCAGAGTCCCGCCTATTCTAGCGAATACGCGAGAGTAGTTCAAAACGTTCCTTGCGCCCTCAAATGTGTGCGATTGCAAGCTCCGGTGCGCTATTATCAGTCAGAGACGTACACCGTGGACGAAATGCGCAAAATGGCGGAAAACTATCATAACATAAAAAAATAATTTCATAATATCGAATTTTTCAAGTAATATTATTTAAAACGTATTCGGTTAACTATGGAGAAAGGATTTGGGTTAAAACAACTTCGTTGCTCGATAGAAAATAGCTCCAGGTTCCGAGATTATTCGCACGGGCGAAAATAGTGGGGATGCTGGAATGACGTCACGGGACAACAGTCAGGCGCAAAACGGCGTTCGGTTCGTTGGTACTACGTCAGAATGACGAGTGGATAAAGCATCCCTCGTACGTGGATCACAGCGGCCAGCCGGACAGGCGACTGTCTCTCGGGGTAAACAATGTTTTTCGTCGAAAACGACTGAAAAAGCTCGATTCCAACCTCCTCACCAATTTCTCGTCGCTTATTTTTTTTCTAATCGAGTAAAAATGGCGTGCACCGTTTGATGCAAGGGAGGTACATGTGTATGTTGTGCTCGGTTTCACTCGTGTTGTGAAAAACGTTTTTTCTATTTTCCTTTCTTAATTCTTCTTATAACAGATAATCTCGGAAGGAGATGCAAAAGTTCCGTGAAATAAAATGAGATCAATTTCGGATGTAATATTGGATTTCTAGTTAAATTCTTGTTTTCTGGGCGTAACGCGTTATGAAACTTGGTAAAAAGAGCAAATGTAATAAGCAATCACTCAGAGGGTTAGGAATGCCGTAAGTTCCCCGTTCCGAGTACTTACTGCTACTGTTGGCAACGGATATTCGTCACTTCTGGCAGTGCTAGTGGTAAATCTGCTTGAGAGTGTTTGATCAAGCCACTGTAACAATGAGTAGTCGAAACGTGCTTTAACTCGGAGCATTCGAACAATCGTTACGTATCTTTTTCTTCTACTTCATCAACGATAGTGAGAAATAAGTTTGATACAAATCCGATAAATTATCAAGATTAATCTGGTAATTGAACAAAATTTTAACGCAGTGAACTTCATTTTGTAGTCTCGATACAAAATAGCGAACAGTTTTTCTCGTAACGATTTCTTAGAATCTCTAGCGGGAGTGACCGGTTTTTTAACTTGTAATTTCATCGAGAATATAAAAGATTCGATATTTTGTTCATTACATTCGTTTCGATTCAGGCACCCGAGCGAGTTGGTCGCCTAGGATGGCAAGTTCTGGTTCCGTTGGAGTCGACGGGATGGGCGAGAACGACGGCACGGGCGGCGTAGGAGGCGGCCCCAGGAATCCGCTCATCTGCGGCATCTGTCACGATTACTTCAACGAGCCCTGTCTGCTGTCTTGCTTCCACACGTTCTGCGCACGCTGTATACGTGGACCTCATATCGATGGCAAAATCACGTGTCACATCTGCAGGTTAATTAATAGTTCATGACATACTTTAACTGATTTTTTATTCCAAATTTTTGTAATCATAATATTTGCTATAAGGAAATTAATCAAATATTACATTGAAAAAATAGAACCTACTCAATATTTATTTGAATATATGAATAAATATTGTGTACATTCAGCATAATTTTATCTAGAGTGTAGATGTAGGATTAATATTTCTTGTATCTACAAAGTATCAATTTTGTTATCAATTAACTCAGTGTAACCCGAGAATGCGTTTTGGACGACGAATGTGTTTACACGTGAGGAATAGTTCTTTACCCAATAGCGGGTAGGTAAATACACCATCAGTCGATAGCAAATTGAGATATACGCGGCGTAAGCGACTCTGCTGGGATGTGTTTGCCCATGTCGTACGTCCTCATTGTCTGTCGTCAAACTATAAGTACCCATTTATAAGCGACCAATTGTGTCCTTTGAAGCTCCAGCGTGTTTGCCGATTCGTTACCAATCCCACGTAATTCTTTTGTCTCAACGTTTTTATTGTTCGACTTTCCGCAATTGATACTCGATTTTTTTAACGGATTTTCACGCTGAAAATTCATATTCGAAATCGATAGACGATCGATACACGCGACATTGTTCATTTTCAATGAGAGGGTTTCTTTTTTCGTGTAGACAAACGACACAGCTGAAGGATGGCGCGCAACTACCACCGCCCGATCAGCTGATGCGCCAGTTAGTGGAGTTGGCCAACTCCGAGAATCCACCCTGTGCCAACTGCGATAAACGCGACAAATCCACCATGTTTTTCTGCACCACTTGCGGTACGTCCAACCCCCTCCGACCTTTTGACTCTCGACTCTGCGAACTTCGTATGATTGTATTTGTTGAACGCGTTCGAGTCTTTGATCTTTTTAGCGAGAAAAGAGGAAGAGAGACAAAGCTGGGTAAAAGTCAGAAACAAATATGAAATTTCATATTCTAGAAAGTAAGATTATCAATGATGAAAAATATAATGTAATGTAATGTAAAAATAATGTACTATAGTTTTTTCATGAAGATATTTTTTTTTTTTGCGAGACAGGTCAAGCTCTGTGCACGCAATGCCGAGAGAATACTCACCGTGCGAAGATGTTCTCGACTCACGAAGTGGTGCATATGAGCAAGTGCGCGAAGGACACGCAGCGTCGTTGCCCAAATCACGGAGAACAGTATATAATGTACAGTCAGAGTGCCAAGTGCATGCTATGCGCCACGTGCTTCCGAGACACTCCACCGGACGCGAGATTGCATTGCGTCGACATCGACAGCGCCTGGCAACAGGCATCCAAGAAAATGGAACGCGCCGCTAATTCGATATGCGAGCTCCAAGCCGGCGTTAGGGACGGCGTATTGGCACTGAGATCTCAGTTGGATGAACTCAGGCATAGTCTTGACTCTGAAAAGCAGGCTCTCAATACATTTTGTCAAGGCATGCAGGTAACAATAATTCTTCTTCTATTATGGAATAAATATTCAAATATACTCCTCAAAAATATTAAAGAGACACTCGTCATTTTAAATGGCAATATCTTAGCTACAAATAATTAAACTGGGTAAATCAAATGGTCGTTTCATAACTAGAATTTTCTTTTTCAAAACGATAACCTGTTCGATGTTTCAAAAAGACGAGTGTCCCTTTAATTTTTTTGAGTGGTATATCAATATTTGGATGTTAATGACGGTAACTTTTATAAAGCATTTTAATATTTTAGGATGCTATTACAAAAACTCACTCGTCAGTTCTCACGGATCTTCAGCGTCAGTTTGAAACGAAAGAACGAATGGTTCGTACACAGCTGATCTCGCTTGGCAGCGCGTTACCTGTTCTACAAATGCATCTAATGCTCTGCACGGCCTTCACCAGCGGTGCCTCAAAATATCAATTTCTCGAGTTGGCTCATCCTATGCTGGAACGGTTGAGCAGAGTCGCGCAGCTTGGTCATCCATCGAGACCGCCTCTGTTGACAGCCAATCTCAAAACGAATTATCGAGGTGACTTTTCGCGCGCTCTTCAGCCCTTCGTGGGCCAGACTCAGATGCCAAAAGACTCGCTTTACGATCAGACCCATAACATTGGTCAGCCGGAGCCGCAAGTCATTCAAGTAAGTTGAGTGTTTGCGAGTAAGTAAGAGGATTCCCAAAAAGTTATTTTTTTTTTACTGCTATATTTGATTTTTCACATCCTATTTATTATGTCAACAGACTAGTAAGACTACACAAAGAATAATGCAAAAGGGTGGCCCGGACACGGGACACTTCTCGAATCACTGCCGCACCTTTGATACTCAACTGAAGGAGCTGAGCCAGCAGCTGATCACAGTGAAGGAGCGATTGGGTGAACTTCAACGTGACGTAGCCCTACTCAGGCGCGCCAATACTCCACCTCTGGGTACACGCTACGAACACGTGGCTCGAGACTGTCGTGTGCTGGAGCAACAGCTCGAACAGCATCAGATCGAGCTCGAACGATTGAGAAATGTGTTCGATACGTTATGGGAAGAGCAATTATGCAGAATTCATATAGAAAAAGAGATTTTCCATTCACAGGTTTGTTATAATTCATCGTTATTCAAAAATAATTATTCAACTAATTATTATACAATAATAACAACGTTAAATTTCTTACAGATGAACGATATATTATCACTGAGGGGAGAAGTAAAGCAATTGCAAACGCTTGCTCAACAATTGGAGCCATTTGTCAAATCGTACTCTGCGGGTGTGAATGCTGGTGAAATAAGCACTGCTGCATCGGATGCGGCTGGTAATCAGCATCTTCAAGCGTTACTCGATCATTTATCTCGTCTGCAAATGCAAGAACCCCCTCAGACTCAAGGTCAAGCTCCTACGAAAGACAGACATTCGCGTAGTACTGCATCGAGTGCCGATAATGTTTTATATATAAAAGGTGAGATATTTTTATAAATTTTGTTTATTTTCTTTTATACTAATAAAATAAAATTAGGAGAATAACTCGATATGAAATGTTTCAAACGACAGAACCCAAAGAGGTACCAACTCGCTGTCGAACACCATCGGGGAGTGTGAGTGCCGTATTCGACACTGGAGGAAATATTGTCGTGTACGGGACCGCCAAATCGGATGCCAAACGCGGAGTGCTCAGTCAGCTGATCGAAAAAGCTCGTACAAAGGAGGACCGCAAGAAGTCGCCTGGTCGTGAGGAAACGCGTGATCGGAGTCAGAGTCGTCGATCCAGGAAGTCACCGGATGGAGGAAAACCGAAAACACCACCTGGTCAGTCGTCAGCCAGTAAGGTGCGCTCGTTCTACAGATCGCTCAAAGGATCGGTCGGTGATCCTTCTTCGATGGATGGTATGGATCAGCCCGAGCGCGTTACCGATTCGCAGCAACAGCAACAGCAATCTCACACGACTGGTAAGGATTGAATTGTGGAATCACAACGTTGTGATCGAGTTACGTATATACATTTGTACATATATTTACATATGTATGTCGGAGAAGTTGAGCGTTGAACTAAAAGTGTATGCAATTATTAAAGAATAATTTTATTATTCTCCGACATACATATTTATAAATATATTAAATATACTTATACATGCATATATATTTATATATATGAAAACATTAACGCACTATTTTTTCATCCATCATATTTTTTTTTACACTTATGAAAGAGATAAATTTCAGCAGGAGCGTCCGTCGGGATGCACGATAAACGGGTCAGTCGGTGAACGATGTACATCTTTATCACTCTCACGGCTCTTCTTGCACATTATAGCGTATAAACTTATGTACATAAAAATCTACAGTGATTATGTTATAATCGTTATTGAATTTGGAGCGATTTACGTTTTAATAAAAACATGAAGAGTGTTTACCGTATTATTCGACTGTTATTTTACGCACGAGAATAACTTTTACGTTCCGCCCCGTCGAACGCTCGTTACCAACAAACACGGCACACGAAGAGAGGAGAAACGTAAGACACGAAAGAAAAAAACAAAACGAAACACTGTTCGCAGCAGGTGATGAAGTGGAGTATCAGCGAATCTCGGAAGCGTCGAGCATGGGAGAGGCGAAGAAGCGCGTTCAGGCGCTGGTGCATCCGGTGCCGTCCGACGGGCAGCAGACAGTGAGACGTGTGAAGGGGCCGAAGGTCTACCCGGCCAGCGACTCCGAAGACGTCTTCTACGGCGAGGACAAGGCCGAGCAGCGTCGACGTAGACGCGCCAGTTGCGACAGTCTCAGTACGACCGGCTCGGGCAGTCGACGTTCGAGCATCGCCGATGGGACGGTAGGTCAATCGTCGCAGGAAGCCAGGAAAACACTGGTACTTTTGATCGGACCGACACAGACGACGTCGTCTCTCGTACAGAAGCAGCGTTCCTGGGAGACCTTCCCGCGCCTCAAGAGTAAGCGCGCCGGTAGCGGAGGAGGCGCCGGTGGCTCGCACAGCGTCACCGGCTCGTCCCTCGGCCAGCTCAAGAAGGCGGACAGCTTCGAGGGCCACGAGGAGGCCGTGCGCACACTGGTGGCCGCCGTCCAGGAAACTCGATCTCACCTACGTCATCATCATCACCCCCATCACCGTCATCACCGCAAAAGCAAGACTAATTAACTCCTTAGCGTATGATGCTTTATTCGGAACGATTAAGCGCCCTCAGTGTGCACGAGGCATACACGGAGAGAAAATTAAAGTAGAGATTACTGTGTTATATAATAATGTTGTCGAGTAACATCGTAATGTAGGACCAGACTTTTGTTTTCATCAATATTATTATTATATTATTTATTATTTATTTCAAAATTATAATACACATAGTAAATTTTGAAATAAAATATTATAATATCGACGAAAACGAAAGTCTAATAGTAATTTTTACTTTACTTTTTTTTCCGTGTACAGTAACATTCAAAAGTAATACTCAAATTGAGCAATTAAATTGTTTCATCTAGATTTTTTCGCGATTGTTCTTTTATCAGTAATTAAAGTGTTTTTATTTAATTTCAAATTCATATTCGTCAAAATACTTTTGAGTGTTAGTATATATCCGTATTTTCGCTATAAACATGGTACCTTGAGATTGTTGGGGTTATAAACTATTAAATTCAAATGGGAAGAAGAGATACATATTTGCATGAAATAATTCGAATTAAAATTCGAAATTCAGAGTATAAAATACGATTTAATTTCCGTTATTGTGATTTTGAGTAAATTCTCTCAAATACTCATTGTACCATTTTTATAAGAATTAGAAAATTTGTTACGACACTGAGGGTACGCATTTTCGTAGTTTCGCATTCTTTTCATTCGTTTTTATACGAAATAAGTATCTCTTACCTCTCTTTTTTGACGTTCGCGCATTCCGCTCAATTGTTCACACGTTTTCGGTGACAAACGTCCGCGCGCGTTTTTTTTCCATTTTGTATGAGTCGTGTTCGTTTCCCTTTTTCTACTCGTAATCCGTAAGCTGGGGCATTGAGAACGCGATTTTACAAGGATAACCAGGGTTCCGTATTTTAACGACCGTCGTTGTAGCGTTGTTATTCTGACGAGGGGAGGGAGTTTAAGAAAATCAGTTTATACTCGCGTTTCGTCAACGCCGAATCACCGTGCGGTTCTTCACACTTCCGATATATTTTGCTTCTCATTGACGTTTTCCCCATTCCCTTAAATGGTGACCAAGTTCTCGCGCCATTTGTATCGTTCTCGTTGACGCTTGTATGTCTTGCTTCCGGGCAGATATCTCTCTTCATTTCAAAAAAGAGAACGAGACGCGTTAATATTAATGAAATTACACCTAATGGTACATTAATAATGTAAAAAATAACTGGAGATGAAATCTACTGTCGTGTCTAGTTTAGGTGAAAAATGCATGTACTATTTGAGAGAGTAAAACCAAACGCATTGTTAAAAAGTAAATTGAGGTAATACGGGAATCATGAAGAAGAGAATCAAAAATATAAGAGAAACGAAGTAACGTAAATATTGATAAAAATATTTGAATTTACGAGTTCTAACAGGGTCAATATTACCTTTTATGAGTTTTGAATCAACGATTTGAGAAAGGATCTGCATAGCTTATAATACTGATGCATTGATCATTTACACAGATCAGAGAGCGAATATATATCTCTGATGTATCGAAATTATTGGTAGGTAGCGCACATGCATTATTAATCAGGGTGGATTAAAATGTGTTCTTAAATTAAATGATCGAATAACTCTGAAAGGGAATGAAGCTGTAACAACAAATCGCCAAAGGCCATTAACGCTGCCAATTACAAATTAAAAATAAATAACAAACAATTGGAAAAGCGACTGTGTGTATTGCATAGTATTCTTGTTGTCGAATGAATTTTTCACGACGAGACTGTCTATGCACTTTAGAGCCTTGATTAGTGTTAGATGGTTTCTTTTTTTTATCAAAGTCATTGTAAGTATGAGCAATTGAACTGATATTTACGTTAGTGTTGTTGTCAATTTATCGCCTGAAATCAATCTGATTGTTCAAAATGATTGATATATCGGACGAATATTGCACGAGACTCGATGATATTGAATGATAATGAACTTAGTAAATAACACTGCCACAGTTAAAATAACATTTTATGAGTATAAATGACGTAAATTTTGTTAGGGAGAGACTAGAACGTACATACGTTTCTCGTTTATATAAAAAGTTGAAATCGTGTTCAGTACATCGAATTGATATTTCGATGAAGCGAGAAATTGAAATTTGTACGATATAAATAATCGTTGCATAAAATTATTCATGGTTAATTAAAAAGCACCTGCATAAATACATCATAATATACAGCGTACAAATAATTGATGGATTCTTCATGAAAGTCGATAAAAATTGTTACGTTAAACTTGTCTACAGAGAAGGATCAAGATATTTGTACGCAATTTTAACTTTAACAAATATAATAAATATGTATCGAATGTCGAATTGCTGGTACATCCAAATATACGAAGTTAAGAAGTACACATCGTTTATAATTATTCATTCATTACGGTCGTTATTAATACTATCATTTAAATTTTTTTATTCAAGAATAGGTCAATTGATTTTCGATGTAATGTTTTAATAACATTTTGATTTTTATTTATAGATCCTATTATTTACAGTTTATAAAAAATTATTTGCTCTCAATTTAAAGATAATTTTTGAGAATTTGTAACATTTTCTGAGAAAATATTTTCAACTTTAATCGCTTCCTCCTTTGATACAAGTTTCTCTATGTTCAACAGAGAAAGAATGCCCCAATATCGGGATCTGGAATTAAACGTCTCTTTGTCGTTAAAGAGTGTAGCAGAGTGCATCATGAACATTTTCAAACGTGCAATTTCGGTAGCCGATACATTTTTGCTGACGTTTAAACTCCTTTCCAATGGATTACATATATACAATGATCCTGAATTAGGTTTGGAAACAAATGTACCCGATCGTAAAGAAATCGCAGTATTGGCAAAATCAACAGTACTATAGAATTCAAAAAATCCACGTAACAAGTCTTCAAGAGATTCATTATTGTTGCTTCTCAGATTCGAAGGCAGTTTTGTTGCATCCCGTAAATAAGTACAATCAATTGCATCGTCTGCATATCTTACATCAGAAGGTTCTATAAAATAATTTAAATGTATTCATCAAATAAATAAACATGAAAGATTCTTTTGTGTACGAACCTGCATATTTTTCTAATACATTTATTATGGGTATTATTTGTTTTTGTTGTAAATAAAATAGTACTAAAAGAGTCAAAGGAAAATTCGTAATCCAAGCTCCAGGATTTTTATTGGTTAATCCATGATTTTGAGCCCATTTTCGAACAATAAAAACTAGTGGCCTCACTCTATCATCAATTTCACCATATATATACAACAATTCAGACATATAAATTCCAATTCTACAAGAAAATATATGTAAAAATATAATTGCGAACACAAATTCCAAATAAAAATAACTTACTGGTTCGATACACCTAAATCAGTCTCAATTCCTGTATATGCATGTCGAAATCTGATGATGGGAATTCGTGCTTGGAGTATCCTTATAACATTTTTAATACCAGGAACTAAATGTTGCATAGTATCGGCTACTACTCCAAGAAAATCTTTGGTACTTTGTTTTTCATCAGATTTTGTTGCTTTTGCTTGAAAAGCAAGCCTACTTACTGTTGATCTCTATGATTATTCGAAAAAAGGATTACACATAACATAACATATTTTTTTAAGCGTGAAAATATTCTTACTTGCAAATTATTATCTAGACTTAATACTAAATCTAAGTCACACGTCCGTTTTCCAAAACCATTCACACTGGATCCAAATGGATGTACCATTAGATTTGGGAATAATCCTGTAAAACATTGTTTCACTTGTTCGGCAACTAAAAATCTCATCCTTATGTCTATGTCTTGGAGTTTCATCAGATCGTACATTGTATTCATTTGTTTGGATATCTAAAATATAAATAAAATTTTGTATATATTCAAATTATTAAAGTGTTTTATTAGCAACCTACCGAACTAGCCGATTGTAAACTTTTTATAACAGAAAAATTAGTTGGCAATGCAGTACCGTTTACAACAGTTAATGGAGGTGCTTGCGTACTGGTTGCTTTTCGTGTTTTTCCATTGCGAAACCAAAGCATGGAAGTTCTTACAGGAATAACACGTTCTCCATCCGGAAACGAGGATTTAGATAATATGGTATCGACAGCCAATTTTTTATGAAATTCGACGATAATGTAATTCTGAATAAAAATAGAAATTGTCAACATTAGAAAACATTATATATGAAGCAATCCACAGCATTGTAATCAGTTTTTAATATAGTAATAAGAAGCCTAAAGTATACATACTTTTTTTGCATTAATAAAATGATGCATACCAACTATTTGTCCAAATTCAGAACAATAATTGTATAAATCACTGCTGGAATTAGCAGATTGTACATGCACCAGTATACTTTTTTTTGCTTCAATTCTCCTCTTTGAAATAAAATTTTCAAACGTAACAAAATTTTTTTTCTTAGGTCCTAAAACACAAATTGAAATTTATTATAAGAGTTGCATTTTCAAAAATTGCTCCATGTACATGATTACAAAAAGATATTATCACATGCATGATAAAAAATTTTATTTTCTGCTCGGTACTATTTACCTCCATTCATAACCTCTACATTGTTTGAATTTATTTTTTGCGTCGTAGTTACCGATGTGTAATTACAAACTAATCTTAAATGATCTGGATATACCTTCAATTTTGAAAAAGTATTATTAAATGTACAAACTAAATTTAATGTTTCTTTACAAAACAAAGCCATTTTTAAATCCGTTGTCCGCGTGTGCGGCAAGGATGGCAATGGTAAGCAAAAATCTATTTTATCGACTGGTGTCATCGGATTTTTAAATTCATTCCGATAAATGAGCATACTAGGAAATTGAAGTTTTCCTATTTTTCTCATATATAACATTAAACTAATATAACTCGACCAATAGTACACCACTACATTATCTAATTCACAAATATATATATACATGGAGAAATCGTTAAATTACATAGAATGATAGACAAAATCCAGTTTCGTTTGAAGAAACAATAGTGCAATTATATAGTTTTAAAAATATTTTTCGCATTCCCAAGCTCGTAACAGTCACCGAAACACATTTTTCGGGATCCGTCCATACAACGCATCATTAATTTTAGTATTTTCGGAGAACACGTTTCCTCTCTTGTAAAACCCCCACTCCGTGTCGCGTATGCGTTCACCACGGTCCCCCGTCTATGTGATCCCGATAAAATTGTCCCCTCCCCCGATCATCTTTCACGTAGAGGTGAGCGAATGGCGGTGGTCGAGTCTCACCTCACCCGCCTCGCTATACTCAGTCTCGTGCCTCGCGTCCAACGGAGCGGGCTCTCGAGAGTTGAAATTTCATCAAATCGCTCGTAAAAGTGGTGCTGTGCATAGCCAAAATTAACCTCCGCACTCGATATGTCCAGATAACTTCACGATGACCGAACGCGACAATCCGTTCGTCGAATGAGCGCCAGTTCGAACAGTTCGGAAATATCAAAACGGAAGTTGACCGGTCGATCGTACAAGAGAGATTGGTTTTCTACGAAGAGACCGAATGAAATGCGATAATAAAGTGGGATGTCGAGGTGCGCGTGGTGGACCCTCTGGTCAGCGAGGACGCGTCGTCGATTACTTGAGTGAATTTTTATTCGCATTTTAACCGTCATTGACGTTATATATGTATGTATATATCGATAGTTCGAGATCGAATTCGAGTGGTGAGTGATTATTGGTGATTGTTTGACAAGTTCCGACTTGTCGCGACAGGTCGACTCTTCCTTTCCTTCAATTATTTTGGATGAAGTGACGCGATGGAATCAACAAGTGAGTACCCAGCATAACCTATCGTTCGTTTCAAAATATATCGATCGCTGTTGACCGACAGCTCGAAACAAAAAAGTGTATGTATTCGCGAAGCTAACCTCCCGATCGGAAAGTTCCGCGAATGACGCCATTTCTCTTTTCGAAGAAATTCAGCGAGTGTTACGTTGGCGAATAAGGCTCCGAAGGGCGTGGGCGGTTAGATTGTCGCGAGAGCTGGACCCACGATATTTATACGTTCTTGGAACGATAAAATCTACATTAATCGATCGAAATTCGAGGTATACAATTAATTGAAAATTACGACCTTGACGTGTGCGTGGGTGGTGTACGCATTCGTGGTTTAATAACGCATAGTTGAGCAATCGAAACGGATCCAAGGCTCGATGTACGGCTGTATCATCGTCGGCGACGTCCGTAGGCGACTCCCAACCAAATATGCAGATATCAAGGATGACGCGTGCCCACATATCGCGTAATCCACTCACCCCTCGACAGAATTGAGTTCGTTGGGTATCACGAGTCGTTACTAAATCCCAACTCTCAACACGGTAAACAATAATATATTTTCACACGATCCGAATAACGGGAGCAATTAACCAATCGTCATTAGAATTTCGAACGAGAGAGTGATCAAACCGGAAATTTTATAGGCATCCTGTTATTACCGGTTCGATGAAAAAAACGAGTCGGAGTTAAATAATCGGGTGAAATCGGGGCGCAACCGGCGCCGGGACTCGTAATCTCTCGTCTCTCCCGATAATTGAGAAAAAAACGAGTAGCGTATTTCATATGCGGCCGTTGAAGTCTCTGGCAAGACGCGCATTGCACTTTCTTTCGCACGCACGCGTTTCATGGGTACGCATCGATGGACGACCGTTCGAACGAAACGATGTAAAACTATACAATCGATATATGCTCATATTTTTATTGTTTCAAATTGATTTCTTAATTTCATAATAATATAATTTTTATGTAATTTTAATGTTTATAATGTTAGCTCCTTACTCTTAAAGGTTGGAAAGTTCGAAAAATTGCACTATATTGTACAACACCCATAAAAAAATATTAAAAAATTAAAAACTCTTATATGCCTATATTAAAATCACTTGGCCTGTAGTTTTCGGATTGCTCTCATTGACAGAGCTCAGTAAAATGCAAGTAATTAAAGGAAATAAAATTTTGAAAAACTTTCTCGTAAGTCCCTGCAGGACTTGGGTACTAAATATGTGTATAAATTCGCTACTGTTATATTGGATCGGATCTCCCTCTTTATTAGAGTTTCTATTAAGAAAGGAGTTAATCGATCCATATTTTTTGAAAGACACCTCACGTAATTTAAGTTAGCCTGTTGATTTAAATACAGATATATATTATTTTTTATTCTTAAAATTTTTCACTTCTTTCGTGCAAACAAACGACGCTTTGTTTCTCAAGTATCGCAGGGGTCAAAGCGTTATCCTTGAGTCGTTTTGATGTTTGACTTGGTGGGCCCCCATGCACGAAATTGTAAATCAAGCCGGCAAACGGCCGCTCCGTGACACCTGTATCCGCCGGCCGAAAACACACAGATGTTCACCGCTGATATAACGAATATTTCCCTTGGGCTAGACCATCGTACAGAACGAGAATACAGAATAGAAAAAATTCCGAAGATGTAGGAGTGTGCACTTGTTTTAGGAATTTGAAAGGGTAAAGCACGAAATTCCAGAACAAGAAAATCAGAGGTACACAAGAAGAAAATTTGGGATGAGAAATAAAATGAATGAGTTTGTTATATCGAGAATTTGAAACCGAACGTCTCGTTATGCGAATGTTTTGTTTTAATTTCAGCAGGACATAAATTTTGGACTTTCTTCTTTTCTAAATAAAAATCCATTTAGGGGTTATTTTGTATCGACTACACTGAAAATAAAAATTTGTTGAATTTACTCAATATTTATTTGCATACGTTCGAACAAATGACATGTACAGCCAAATATTTGTTTAAAAAAAACTAATTATATTCTAATTTTTTTATTATAAGTAATAATTTATTTTATCAAACAAAATGTTTATTTTTATATTTTCAAATAAATATTAACCTCAACAAATTTTTATTTTCAGTGTACCATTGTGTACAAGACTATCTCGAAAGCTCTTTATTTCAATTTAAAACAAGTGTTTTAATTTTGTATTTAATTGAAAATATAAAATCTGTAGATGGAAAAAAGCAGACGTAGTTCCGGTACGTCGGTCGAGGTCGATATCGAGCCTCCGCTTGGCGGAGCCCGCAGTCTCATGTATTATCGAAAAAGTGAACGTTCTCGCGGACTCGGCGCTCTCCGCAGTCCGCGCTCGCTTTCTCGGTGCGCGAGTTGGGGCTCGAAATGGGAGTTGCAGAGCTCGCGCGTTATAACTCCGTACTAACCTCACCGAAAACATTTCGTGGCGGTACATAGAGCCGTCCTTAACCCTCCTACTCGTAACGAGTTCGGACTTATCGCTTCGAATACCCGCGCACGTGTTATCGCTCTTTCGCTCATGTCAGATGAATACGAGCGGACGAGCAATCCGATGGATTTTGAATTGCGTCACAGAATTGGCTATAAAATGAGCTTAAATTTGTAAATTATAAATTAGCGAATACATACACTGATGTAATATTGTTTTTATTCTACCCAAAATAAAAAATTGTATTCAATGGATTATGCAACGATGAACGAATAATCGATGTAAGAGTGCAATGATTCAATTCGTTCGATTGGATGATCTTTCACGCGAGGCACGTATTTAAGTTGCAAATTTGCGCTTGACGTGCTAATGTCGTCACTCGAAAGTCCAAAGTTGGACGATGTTTGCACTGGCGATTGTACTCATGGGTGTTCGACCTAGTTATTAATAAAGACTTTCTCTTTTATTTTAGCAATGGATTGCCGGGTGATCCTGTTTATGTTATTTTCGGTGAGTAAACAATTTTTTTATCTTAAATATTAGTATTATAGTACTAAATCTTAACTACTCCCTATCGGAAATCCCAAACTTAAAATTAAAACCTGTTAACATATTATATAACTCATTGGATAACTAAAAAATTGGTATCGATAAAATATATAAGTTTCTCTAACTAGCTCCCATATAAACGATTTCCTTGTCAAATTTTCGGTTTCCTTTTCGATTTTTCACAAAATCACCGTAGATACGATAACGTTTCTTACGAAAGTCACCGGACCGCTTTCCACGTGCGGATTTTAAGGCACCTTCCGGGCATTTAGCATTCACGCGAAACGTAAATGCATTCACGTTCACTGAGTTTGACCAAACGAATTATATCCCCTTTCTTTCCTATTACGAGGTAGTTCATCGAGAGGGAAAATTCGAGATCGCTCGTTTATCGTTTTATCTCAACAGCTGTTCGCTATTGGATCGGCAAAAGACTCCAATTGATCGAGAAACTTGGTAGAGTTTCGTGCCAAATAGTAGATATAACGTGACCAATTAATTATCTCTCAACTGAAAGAACCGCCAATTAGTCGTGTCGGCAAATGAACTTGTGAATAGAACAGCCACCTGGTGACAATACAAGCGCTTTTAGCGCACTTTGGCTCGTTCGGAGACGGCAATCCCGATTATTGCGCAATACCATAATAACCAGCAATTACGGTAAACTTGGTGTTTCCACGTCGAAAACCGCCTGACTTTGTCGTCTTGAACTCCATTGTCGCGCTCGTCACGCGAATATTAAGGCTCGGGTAATTTTCATTCACGAAAAAAAGAACGACTCTCGGCTTTTCCCAGTAATATTGCGTAATCCGGTAAACCGTGACCCTAAAAAATTCTTCATTGATAAAGAATTCAGTTCTCTGGAACGCCCGAATCTCGCTAGAAACTTAATTACGTGTTAGTACAGAGGAGACCCATACACAGCTTGGCTGTAAAAGCCCTTGCCGGATATAGTAGTTTATTTTTCATTATCAAAATTCAATTTCCAATTAAAATTTCATAAGCGTGTTGGTATTCGTCGATTAATTTTATGAAGAATTTTAATGGAACATTGTTATGATAAACGATATTAAAAGTTTGTAATTCTACCATGAGCTCTTACGAAGACGCAAAATTGCCGATCCAAGTTAAACTGCAATGAAACTTGAATTTTACGTAAAAACTTGTATCGCGAAAGAGTTGTAACCGAAAATGTTCAACCACGTAGAGCGAAGAGAGGCCATAATGACACGTGAGTTATTTCACACAATTCCGGAGAGCGCTCTTACAAACCCACACAAACGCTCGCAATACTTCACGCGCGAGCGAGGGAAAGACAATCCGGCACGGTATGACGATATAGAGCCACGCCCACTTTTACTTCGCGTCTCTTTTAAATATCACATCTACACGTGCATTCAAAACGCACACGGAGAATTTCAGTTTCACCCGGTTTCGCTCTTTTGCCCGCAGCTTGCCGATTTGGCGGGAAATTCCCGATACCGGAAGTGACTGTACGCGTTTCTTTCTTATCCTCCACTTAATCGTTTAATTACTCCCACGACAACGTTCGACGTTTTACGAGTAACGCTCTCGGTCTTTTGCCAAAAAGTTTACCAGCTCCGGAAACGTGCCGACGCACGTGTCGATTCCTGAATAAATATTCGAGTCAAACACCTTCCGGCGAGACCAAAAATGGAATTTCCTGTATTCGAAGGATGAGGTTTGCCGGAGTGCAGAAATTTCATTGTTTGCTTTCCCGGGACAAAATTTGAAATATTCTAGGAGTATTCATTGATATTCTAAGAGTCTCTATCAGTA
>NCVS01002894.1:0-58268 GCA_003055095.1 Goniozus legneri
ATGGTACATGTACAATAATTATGGTACGTCTGCCAACACTGGATGGTACTTTTAATTCGACAATTATAGTACAGCATACAATATTAAATAATAATTTCGTGTACGTAAAAATATAGACCTACCTAACCTAATCTGCTAACGATTGTAACAGTGAACACTCTGAACAGTGATTAACAAGGGGTTGTGATTATTAAGAGGTAATAATAATTACTACGTGAGATTACCGGTAAAAATGCATTCGCTAGGAGCTCGTATTAACAAAGCTGTTCTTGACGTTAAACTTATACTCCACTATTATCAGTGAAGAGCGGGAAAGTGCGTCAACATTGATTTTATAACTCAATGATCAAAATATAAAGAAATTCCTAACTAGATAAGAATCTGAAAAAATAGTGCAATAAAACGATATTCGATCAAGAAATCTAATTTTTTCATTATACCTCAAAAACTCTAGGGTTATGTTAAAAGTGCAGAATAAATGACAATTTTGTGAAGTTTGTGAAACATCATTAAAAGTGATTGTTTGTTAAACATACTTCATCGTATTTATTGAATAATATAATATTGACAGAATCAAATAGTGACAATATTATTGTGTATATGGTGATATAATTTCATCAGTTGCAGATCAACAATGAAATTGGAGGTAAATCACAATCATAGATACATTTTTGTATCCAAATTTGTTTGCGATTTTACTGGCAAATAATTCCATCAGTCTATAAATTAATATTTATTCTGATTTTTATGGAAATAGTTCAGTTGGTTAAAAAACTGTTCAGTGGCTTATAATTGCATAGCAATTATCATTATTAACCATTTTTTTATTTATCGAATGAAACTCATTTTAGCCTATTCCAACGACTAAAGAAGAGTTAACATACAGAGCTATTCATTCTCGCGGTAAATAAATGAAATGTTTTGTTATTTTAACTAAATTATTCATAGCGTTTTTCATTGGTAATAATCATGTCGATGATTTCCATATTGAATTATCTATTTATTTACTTACTGTGATAATGAATATATTGTAATGAGTTGGACCAATAAGAAACGTTATTATGATTCAATCAGATAATTATGTATCCATGCTAATATTTATCAAAAGTAAAAGTCCCCTTTTGCAAAATATATATTTGTCTTCATTTTTCAATTATTTCATTGTTTCAGAAATTAGAGATTCAAGAGAAAGAACTATTATATGTACTTGTTGTGGTAACGTTTTAAGTACATCAAATGGAAGATGTTATAGTCATGCTATTTTAGAAATTTTACAGTGCAAGGTAAAGTATGTTTTTATTAATTCATAGACGCCAATGAATTAAGTTTTATTTCTAATAGGTATGTTGGGATAAATTACGATATATATTTTCATCTTGCGATACTGATACAAATAAATTATGCATTATTTGTGGAACGAATAATACAGAAATATTTTCCTGTAAAAATTTGGATTGTCCTTATAAATTTTGTAGGGTAAATAATTTTATATTTTCAATCAAATAAGACTTATATCAATCATTATTATGATATTATGAATACATAATTTCATTCAACAGAGATGTTTGAGACGAAATATCAATTCGATTCTTCCAACCATTGACACAGATAATTGGATTTGTCTAATTTGTGAATGTAAACCATTATGGAAAATACGTGCTTTATGTTCTGCTGTTTTATCACAAATACAACTGTAAGCAATAGAAATTTTTATAAATGTTATTAATTATTAAAGTCTATATAAATTAAAATTTCTTTACCAATACTTCATAACTCATTTTCTGTTTCAGGAGGAGACAAAATAGACTATACCCATCTTCTAGCAGTGAAACCGAAGATAGAGATCATAACGTTTTATGTAATGAAATGGACATTGACCTTAAAAACCAAAATAATGATTATGACTCAAATACTTCAAAAAACAGTGAAGGGATCATAGAATCATCAGATGAAACAAGTAGTAACAGTAATTCCAAAACATTTAAATCATTCACAGAAAAACATAATTCAGAGGCAATACAATCTGTTGATATTATATCTAATGCTTTAATTAATATCACAAAACTTTCATCTGTATTTACATCAAAGGTTAATCATTTGAAAAATACTTATTGCACTACAGATGACCTGTCTCCTGAAACAGCAGAAAAAATTGTACAAGAAACTAACAGGTTATTAAATAAACTGAAAACCAAATTGGATAAAAAAAAAGAATTGATTGTGAATGTATGTAAATCTACTACTAGTAGTAAGAAAAGCTCAGAAAGTATTAAATACTCCTTGGAAAAAGATTCCACTCTTAATATAAGTAATCCAAAAGATAAAATAGAAAAAGGGAATTCTAGCCATAGAATAACGAAATTTAAGAAATATGAAGATTGTAACAAAAATAATGACATTAAAAAACAAAAATTAAACGAAAAAAGTAATATTGAAGATGAAACTACTTCAATAAATACAAATTCCAATGACATGAATGAATGTGACAAAAATGAGACTGGGATTGAAGTGAAAGGTCAACTCAAAGTGAAATCTATTAATTTTGAAGAAGCAGCAAAACTAACGTTACTGTGTTCAAACTCAGATATTGACACAAGTAATGAATCGAAAGATGAAAGTGAATTAATTAATAGGAAAGAACCATTTATTGTTGATAGTAAAAAATTTGGTGAAAATTCTCACATAGACACAAATTTTTTAAACAATTCTAAATTTAAAATTAATGTAAATAGATACCCAAAACGTAAACGAAAAACCAGATATAATCTACTTTTGAAATCTAGACTCCATAATAAAGATTACTTCAAAGCAGATGAGAAATTAAGAAGTCGGTGTGAAGTTGTTTTAATACGGTTATCTCAAACTATCCTCAATCAGCACAAACTTGCCATACAAAAATCAAGAGAATATCTAGAAAATAAAAACATAAAGAGGTATGAAAAATAAATTTTTAACTTTTTCATCAATACATTTTTTTTTTTTTTTTAATTAAGTTTCAAAAACCAATTTATCATGAATTTTAATTTTTCATTCAATAATTTAAATCTTTCATTTTTATAGTCTTACTGATCTAAAAGCTTTAGAATCAAAAAGCAGAAAAAAAAGTGAAAGAAATAGTGATTCTAGTGATTCATCAATTGATAATATATCAAGAAAATCTAAGAAAATACTGAGGAAAAGAAAAAATAGAAAATTATTAATGGATGACACCAAAAATTTTGAAAATAAAGAATCTGAAGAAAACTCAGACATGGATTCTTCTGATATTAATTTGAAGTTGGAGACAGACTCAGCATCTATTGTTTCAATGGACTTAATTTCAGAAATGAATTCTAATGCAAAAAAACGTCTATTGGAATCATCTGATTCAGGTAACTGTTTCAAAATTTCATATTGATGAACAATTACTGAAGTTATTTTAATTATTTGATAACTATTATTGATTGCATAATTTATTAATGATACATTATATCACCATTTTGAATAACAGAAATAGTGAATAGCGAAGGAGAAAAACATACAAGTGACGAAAAATCATCTAACAAACAAGATGAGAAGAAAAAAAATAATTCTGACAGAGTCCAAATGTTAATGTCTGATAATGATGAGAAATCACATACTCACATGGAGGTTTGTTTTTTTCTCTTTCTACATTTATGTTTAATTATTAATAAATTAAAATTCAATGATAAAATCAAAATATAATTTTAGAACAAACAATCCAATTGGAAGCGAGATAAATTGTTAACAATGAAATTATCTGATACAGATTCAAATGAAGAAGTTGAAAAATCAAAACAAAATAATTTAAAGAAAAAATCTGATAGTTCTGGGTAAATTTTTGTTAAAATGAAAATTGTTGTTATGATCAAATATTAATGAAGATAAATTAATTTTCATCAATTTCACTTAGAAACGACTCAGGAGAATCCCCAAAAAATTTAAAAAGGCAGAAAAAAAGATGTAAACGACGGTTTGTAAATTCTGATTCAGATAGTAGCACAAAATTGAGTAATAAAGAAGAAAATTCAAAATGCCATGTCAACGAATCATCAGATGAATCTAATGACTCAAATAAAAAAAGGAAGAAAAAAAATAAACATAGGGATGAAAACTCGACAGATGTAGATTCTTCAAGTAGTGAAAAAAAGTAATTTACTTTTACTCAAAATAAAAATAAAATTACTTATTTACTTAATAAATAGTGAATCAAATTATTTCAGACCTAAGAAGAAACGTAGAAGAATCAAAAAAATGGATAGTGACAGTGATAGTGATAACGAAAATTGTCAACCAGGTTCTGCTAATAAATTTGGAAGAAAGAACATAAGAAAAGTTTTGAAAGATAAGCAAGTTACTGACGATACAAAACAAGCTGCAAAAGAAGAGGAAGAGAGGATTAAACGAATTGCTGAGCGTCAGAAGATCGTGCGTTTTGATAGATATAAAAATATTACTAAATTTTAATGAAGTAAGCACATCGTTCTTAAAATTAATTTTATAATTAATATTTTCAGTATAATGAAATGTATGAACAACGGTTAGCAACAGAAGAAAGGATTGAAAAATTAGTATTAGATTTCGATACAGAAACTAAAAAAGAATTCGTAACCGTCGATAAAAGTATAGTTAAACATTTGAAACCGCATCAAGCGAAAGGTATTAAATTTATGTGGGATGCTTGTTTTGAATCTCTGGATAGAATTAAAACGAGTAAAGGATCAGGATGTATACTCGCGCATTGTATGGGTCTCGGAAAATCGTTGCAAATAGTTTCTTTGTCGCACACTCTTTTAAGTCACGAGGACACAGGAGTCAAGACAATCATGGTAGTTTGTCCTCTAAGTACAGTTTTGAATTGGGTACATGAATTCAAATTTTGGCTTAAAGAAACTGAGAATTATGATGATATTGAAATATATGAAATGACAAAGTAAGTAATATGAGATTTTTAATTAGCATCCCGCTTTTTTTATATTCTCTTTATTAATGGTATTAATTTTCATAGATTAAAGAAAAATGTTGAAAGAATGTATACTTTAAAAAGTTGGCAAAGAACTGGTGGAATATTGATAATTCAGTATGCTTTGTTACGAATTTTAATAAGTAGTAATAAAAACGTAAAAAAAAGTATAAAAGAGGAATTTTTGAAGTGTGTGATGGATCCAGGACCTGATCTTATAGTTTGCGACGAAGGTCATTTATTAAAGAAAGATGACACTGCTCTTAGCAAATGCATGCAGCAAATAAAAACACTTCGTCGAATCGTGCTTACAGGCACTCCTCTTCAAAATAATTTGCTAGAATGTAAATATGATAAAATGTATTTTTATTATGTTATTATTTAATTTAATTTTGTATTTTTTATAACTAGATCATTGTATGGTGCAATTCGTGAAGCCTAATCTTTTGGGAACAAAGAAAGAGTTTCTCAATAGATTTGTTAATCCTATCACAAATGGGCAATTCGATGATTCAACCGAGTATGATGTGAAATTAATGAAGAAACGTGCCCATGTATTGCACAAAATGTTAGAGGGAAGTGTTCAAAGATTCGATTATTCCGTACTTACTCCATTTTTACCGCCGAAACAGGAGTATGTAATATTTCTTAGGCTCACGCCAGTTCAAATGCATCTTTATAAACATTATCTAGATCATTTTGCAAGGTAAATAATATTACAATTTGAAAAAATGTTATTTTGATGACGTATGTATGTTCAACATAGGCTTCGTCAAGGAGCTGGAGGATCGCTCTTCGCTGATTTTCAAGCTCTACAAAGAATATGGACTCATCCATTTGTATTATTATTAAATGCTGAAAAAGAAGAGAAAGCAAATGAGAAAAAAATGCTGACTAGTGATTCAGAAGGATCGTTAAAGAATTTTATCAATGACAGTGACGAGTCTGGTTCAACAACAAGTAGTGATAGTGAGGAATCAACTAATTCCGTAAAAGAAGAGAAAGTTTTGAAACGTAATACCAGGAGTAATCCAGTTGGTGAGCTGCCAAAATATAAGACAATAAAAAAATATAAAATCATTTTTTCAATATAAAAATCAATTTTAGATCCAGAACCAGAAATCGTTGACGCTGAAGAGAGCAATAAAACTACCGAATGGTGGACCCAATTTGTAACCAAAGAACATCACAGTGACATGCGAATATCCGCGAAACTCGTGCTACTTTTTGGGATATTGAAGGAAAGCGAAGAAATAGGAGATAAAGTGTGAGTAAAGATTATTAATCATTAAAACACATAAATTTTATACAAAAAATAACAACGTTCCATTTTTAGATTGGTGTTCTCTCAATCGCTGTTTTCACTGACATTGATTGAAGAATTTTTGAATAAGATAGATCAAGCAACGCAGAATAAAGAGAATTTAGATACACTTTGTGGTCATTCCGGTAGTTGGTCTTTAGGTTTAGATTATTTTAGATTAGATGGTCAAACCACACCAGAATGTAGAAACGAATGGTGTAAAATATTCAATAGACCAAGTAATACTAGAGCACGTTTATTCCTTATATCAACACGTGCAGGTGGGCTTGGAATAAATTTGACATCAGCTAATAGAGTTATTATATTTGATGCCAGTTGGAATCCTTCTCATGACGTACAAAGTATTTTCAGAATATATAGGTATTGAGATAAATGATATTTAGGAATTGGGATAAATTTAACTTATTCAAAACTTTTTACACAATAAAAAAACTAATTTTTATATTTTTTAGGTTTGGACAAAAGAAGCCTTGCTATGTGTACCGCTTCTTAGCAGCAGGTACTATGGAAGAAAAAATATACAATAGACAAGTTACGAAACTTTCACTCTCTTGTCGGGTAGTCGACGAACAACAAATAGAACGACATTATAATAATAGAGATTTGAATGAATTATATCATTTTGAAGCTTATTCTGATATAAATCGACCAACGCTTAATTTACCTAAAGATCGTTTGCTAGCTGAAATTTTTCTCAGGCATAAGGATTTGGTAGAAAATTATCATGAACATGACTCATTACTAGAAAATAAGGTATTGATAGATTTTTTCTATTTACTATTTTATGTGAAAATCTATTAAAAAATTTTTTATTTATTAGACCGACGAAGGTTTGAATGAAGAAGAACGAAAACAAGCTTGGCAAGAATATGAGGAAGAGAAAAAAGGAAGACCTGCTTATGATTTATTGGGTGCACAACAACTTAACATGATGTATATGGCACAACAATTTAACAACGGTCAAATTAATTTGATGAATTCCATGCCCAATATAGAAAATTTTCTAGAACTTCTGAGAAAAGACGTATTTATTTTAATTTTTCTAAATTCACTGCACATTTGACGAAATGTAACCACTGATTAAATCTCTATATCTTTTTAGTACCCTGGAGTACCTCCAGAACAATTACGTAACCTTGCAATTGGGAATGCGATGCGAATGCAAAACTATTTTGAGCAACAGCAACAGACCCAGTCTAATACTTTTAACAGTCAAATTATGGTAAAAATTATTTTAGTAATGTTTTTCATAGTTTATAATTACAGTGTCATTAAATTCATGATGATCGTTTTAAGGGGTCGTATTCTGGTGGGAGAGGCACTCGACTGTACACTGCACCTCAACCAACTAATTTCCATCAAGTAATTTTTCACATCATTCGCGATATTTTAGTTGCAAACGATTTTTTAACATAGTTGTTTTACAGGATAGTTTGTTAGTGCAACATTTACGACAACAAACAAATGAATTTCAAAGGAATCCAGCGCAAAGAGCAACATTGTCTAATCCAGTTGCCCCAGTAGTTGATGATGATATATTGGAAGTGAGAATTATTTCAATGACTTTCCTATATATTAAAAAATTGATCATTATTCATAATTAAAGCTTTAAATTCTTATTTTAGATACCTGTTGAAAACAACCGAAGTCAAGTATCTGTACAATCCACGTTGAATATCAATAAAGGAGAAGAATAAGAGAAGAGGAAATAATTTATACAACTTTTACATTACATTATTGATATTAATTATTCAATGAAGGAATAATTCATAATATTTATTCTAACAACATTTCATATCATCATAAGATATACATAATACAATGACTTTTTAGGGTACTGATGAATTCTTCACTCATAAATGAAAAATTTAATTTTAATTGTGAAATAAATAGGATAGCTTTACTTCGATTTGACTTGATTTCTCTTAAAATACCCTCCACATACTTTTATTTTTGAGTCATGGTGGATATTTATATTAATGAATCAATTTTTATACAAGCGTTTTCAATATATTCAAAATTATATCGTCAGTTGAAATTTTTCAATTTTAATTTGTTGTGACCAACTTAATTTTTGGGAATAAATGACGCCAACCTAATTTTAGCTTCATTTTTAAGCGTTGTTTCACACTTGCAAATTTTGAAAATTTTGCTAAATTATTAATTTCTGCCTTATCTATTTTGTGGTTGTAAAGTTCCTCAGCTATAATATTAGACCAGTCTCCTCCGCTGCTCGACGTAAAGTCAATCCAGGCAGTATATCGATAACGTTTAGTTTTCAATGAGTAACCCATAATAGTAATTTCTTCTGATCTTGGTTCATCACTGTTTGGCTCAAGAGTAGGTTCTAGATTTGGTCTTGGATATTGACTCACCACACCAGATTTCCATGATATATTCTGAAGTTACAAAACATTTAAAATCATAAAATAATGAGTTTTTATCAATACAGTGAATAACAAATTTTACTTGACATTGAGCTAATAACTCTATAACTGGAAGAAAAGAAATTCCTTCGCTGCAAGTATTCGAAAATATATATTTAGTACTGAGATTGAAGGCATTTTCTTTTGCCATTTCAGAGCAGATAGGTATTGGTATCTCAGCAAGATCTGTGATAGTAGGGAATATATCAACGAGTTCTACCAAAACATTTGTTATTAAACATTTTCTGTCGATCCATTCTTTGTCATTTTTCATTTGGTCAACATCTGTAATTAAATACAGGCTTGCAAATGAATTTTTTCCTAACATACTCACTGAACATTACTTCTCCTATATTCTTTTATTTTGTATGTCACATTAGGTATGGAAACAATTAGTGGAACATGTAGCGCTACATCAAAATTACTGTATTTACCCCAAACAGCATGTTCTCCCAAAGACCAACCTATGTATTATGAATTTCAAATAAGATTTTTAATAAAATATAATAATTTTAAATGAAATTTTCCTCCTACCATGATCGGATGTTAAAATAATTACAGTTTCATCTCGAATGTTTGATTCTATTAACTGGTTTACAAGACTACCAACCAATTCATCGATGTATGATATAGCAGCATAATAAGATTGTATAATTTTTTTACTAAAGATTCCTTGAAAAACTTGTTACTATAAGAAATGAGAACCATTATTACACAATTTGATTAAATATTCTTACTAGGTATCTTTTGCCATGGAAATTTCAATTTCAAGGTTTTCACATCATCTCTTTTTCGAAGATCAATCCAAGGGTTATAAGCAACATCACTTATATTATTTGGCCAATTATATGGTATGGGTAATTTAAATTTTTGTAAAGGATGGAACTCTAAAAAATAAATTTCATTAAAAAGAAAATCAACAATTAATTTCATTCATTTCTAATCAAGTAGATGTTTTCCTAACTCAAATAATGCTGTGGATATTTTAGAGGTATATGAGGTTTCTGAAAACCAACAGCCAGAAAAAATTTATTTTTATGTGCATGCTCGATTATGAATTTCTTTGCTTCATGTGCAATTTCAATATCGGGCAGTGTTTCATTTGGCATTGATTGCACATGCACTGGGCATATCTGTGAATGATAACTGTGAAGTGTATTCTCTGAAAATACAAACTAATTATTTAATAAATTAATTTATTTTATGTTCTCACCAGATTTGATTGTAGCTCTTGTTTGCCTTTGGAAAAACAAACAGGTTCATTCTTGTATATATTTGTGTATGGATGAAATGGTTTCTCCGACCAAGAATAAGGACTGTCATCAGATCCATTAGAACTTATACCTACATTTATAAAATTTTATCATTTTTCTTAATTTGTTTAATCGTACTTTGTACCTGGGTGAAAGATCTTTCCTATAGATTTTGTGAGATAACCATTATCCTTCATATACTGTGGTAACGTTGTATAGTTCCCAGCTACATTCCTCCAATAACTATAAAAATCATACAATTTCAATGTATCTGGTCTTCTACTAGTCAATAAAGAGTTCCTACTAGGAGCGCACAAAGCTTGCTGCAACAATCATAAAGCTACTTTATAAAATATCATTTGATAACCAAATTTACTTAGTTTGAAAAACTAAAATAATATACTTTAGTTGCGAAGACTTACTTGGGCATAGGCATTAAGAAATACTGCGCTATTCCTAGCAAGATGGTCTATATTGGGAGTATGGGCATTAGTATCACCATAACAGCCTAAACTAGGTCTCAAATCATCAACAATAATTAAAATAAAATTAGATTTTATTGCAATACAGTATACAAAAATTTCAAACAACATGAATATTTCAGCTATAATTTTTAAAGCCATTTTGAATGATTGAAGTTTCAAATGTTCATAATATCGGGCTGAAATTTAAAAAATTTCCGTTCTTTCGAACCCCATGATAGAGGAGGAGTCTGGACTTTGACCAACATATTATGATCTATATACTGAAAGACCGACGGAAAATAACGGCTCTACATTTCAATTTCATTCATAAATTTTTTTATAAAACCTACTTGTGAGCAAAGTAATGTAACTGAACCATACGAAAATTTTTTTATACAAGACATTTTAATTGAAATGATAAAATACATCTGATTTAAATTATAATTTCTTTTATTAACTTAGAAACAATGTATTTTTACATTGATAAATTATTTATGTAAAAAATATATAATACTATTCAATAAATTTAATCATTAATTTTCTTTTTAATAAAAATTATATAACAGTTCATTATTTGGTCGTCAAAATAAACAAAATAATGTTTTGCAATATAATACTTTGATCCGGTTCTGCTCATTTCCTTGATTATTCCACTCATTAGCGATTACGGTTTTCCATCTGAAATTTAAAGTGAAAATTGTCATATATAAATGTAGACTACGTAAAAAAAAATTGAGTCCACTATTTATATTCCTACGTTATTGTTAACTGTTCGAATGATCATGGCGTCGCCTTGCTGTCCACAAATTTCTTGTGCTCTATTCATGTGTTGATTTTTTAATTCAGTACATAATTGCGGGTTTAGTGATTCAGATAAAGTATTAGATATTTGTGACTTTCTTGCAATATTATTTGCCAAAGATTCCGAAAAATTATTTTCATGTAATCCCTGAAATAATATTTTGAAAAAGTTATAATAGTATATTATGCAACAAGGGCGTAAAATAACATTTCTTGGCTCCATATAATAATGTATTAAACACCACAAATCGCATCCTATGCGTGAGATATTTCTTCCCGCTCTTTTTACATAAACTATTATTGAATTATACTAGACAACAATTATTAATTTAAGTAATTCTTCAACAATTTCATAAATAAAATTTTACCATTGATGTATTTGCAACTGCATCGATCCCACCTTGTCGTAAATTATTTTCTGGTATATTTTGCATTTTAGTTACTTGTCGTTTTATTATTTGATCACATGATTGTTGTTTTTCAAGCGAAATATTAAGTAATAGTAAATTTCTTAAAAAATTATTTGTAACCTGTTCAGAAAAATTTTATGTATTTGACTTCTTAAATAATATTTTGAAATAATCATAAATTACATAGAATTTTATTTACCAACTCAAACAATTGTATATTTCTACATATAAAATGTTACCTGTGGAGTATTCATAGTAACGTTTAATTGTAACTGTTGCATATAATTTTGCATATTCAGTTCTTGTTCCGATGTGTATGAGGAATACTGAAAAGAAAATGCGAAATGTTCAAAAGCAATTGGAACGTTCATAACTAATCTACAAATTTAAATTTATAAATGATTATTTTATTACATCTTTCCGTGTAAGTTCGTCGAAATTGTTTACAGGAACCGTAGAATTGAGTGCTGAATTTGGGCGAAGATCCTTAGGCTGAGCTGATGTATTAACTTCGGGAGATTCTCTTCCTCTTTTCTCTTCTTCATATTCCACCCATGCTTGACGCCTCTCCAACTCATCAAGTTTTTCTTCTTCCTGTTGTAAACAATTTTCTTTTTTTGAACACCCTGTATAGTTACATAATTCTGCTCATATCACCTTATTTTCAAGAAGAGAATCGTGTTCATGGTAAGTTTCAATTAAATTTTTATTATCCGTAAGTAATTTGGCTAATAATTGATCCCTTGGTGAAGGAAATTCAGGCCTATTTTCATAGGAATATGGTTTCAATCGATATAGTTCGCATAAATCTTTATTATTATAATGTCGTTCTATTTGTTGTTCGTCAACGACTCGATGGGAAAGTGAAAGTTTTGTGACTTGCCGGTTGTAAATTGTTTCCTCTATCGTTCCAGCAGATAAAAATCGATAGACATAACAAGGTTTCGTTTGTCCAAATCTGCAAAAATATTATTAAAATATTTCAGATGAGTTTTCAAAATTTTACTTTAAAAAAAAATAATAATTATATTCTTTACCTGTATATTCTAAAAATACTTTGTAAATCAAAAGAAGGATTCCAAGAGGCATCAAATATAATTACTCTGTTAGCGGCATGCAAATTTATTCCAAGACCTCCTGCACGCGTACCAAGGAGGAATAATCTGGCCCTGGTATTAGAACGCGTATTAAAAATTTTGCACGACTCGTTTCTGGTTGTAACAGGTACTTTGCCATCTAATCTAAAATAGTCAATTCCTAAAATCCATTGCTTATTACTATTATCTAATTCATCATTTTTTTTAGCACTGTTCATCTTTCTCAAAAAATACTCAATTAAATCCAACGTGTACATTGATGCGGAGAAAACTAGTCTGAAAACAAAATAAATAGTTTACATACGAAAGGAAGAAATAAAAGAAACTTGATCAACTTACAATTTATCACCAACGTTTTCACATTCTCTTAAAATATCAAACATAAGTGAAAATTTATTAGACAAAATCATCTGATTCAAGTCTCCAGGATTCAAAAATTTGGACCACCAATCCATATTATCGATTGTTTTTTCTATTGGATGTAAGTTGGTTTCACAATCTATATAAATTAAGAGAATTATCATTATTTACAAAATAATTATATACTACATATGTGTCATACAAAACTACTTATTTTCTGTATATTAATATACCTTCATTTTTATCGACGATAGTAGAGTTTGTATTTGGAATTTCACTTCTATCATGCTGAATACACTGATTAACATTGAAATGCTTGATCAAATCATCATTTTTAATACTCCATTCATCCCTCATATATTTTTTTCTGTTGAGAAGCATATGAATGTATAAAAGACATGGATGGGACAATATTTTTTGAAAATAATGGTAATCCCTTATTAAGCTTCTATTTCCGCTAATTTGGGATCTATAATTAGAAATTCAATAAAAATTTTAATATTTATTTCAAATTAATTATTATACTGTAAATATAAAAAATTATAAAAACCCAATCATTTCCATTTTATTTTTAATGTAGTATTCGTATAATTTTATTTGAGTTGGTGTCAATCTGATAAATATTACATATTCTTGCTTTGGTGGCAAAAAAGCAGTAAGTATAGAATAATCAAATCTTTGAACGCTTCCTTCCAACATTTTGTGTAATACATGAGCGCGCTTTTTCATTAATTTAACATCATATTCAGTTGAATCATCAAATTGTCCATTAATAATAGGATTTTCAAATCTGTTACGAAATTCTTTCTCTGTTCCTAAGAGATTAGGTTTCACAAATTGTACCATGCAGTAATCTAAAAAAATTTTATAATCAAGTAATAAGATTAAATGAATTCATATAACTTTCACGATATTTACATTCCATTAAATGATTCTGAAGAGGTGTTCCAGTAAGTATGATTCTTCTGCGTGTTGCAATTTTTTGCATACATTTATTGGTCCAAGTAGCTCCATTTTTTAGTATGTGACCTTCATCACATATTATAACATCTGGTCCAGGATCTACCAAACATTTGTAAAAATGTTCGGTCGAATTTACTGATAGTTTTTTACTATCAAGTAGAACGCGGAGTTTTGCATAGTTTAAAATTAGTATGCCTCCATTTTTATGCCACTTATTAAGTTCATGTGAAATTTTATTAATGTTTTTCCCACTAAAGTAATTAATCAAATAAATGTAATAGATTTTCGGAAAATATAATACCAATGATTAAATTAAGGAGTAACTCACCTTATTACATACAATTTAATGCTATTATAATTTTCAGTGTCTTTCAACCAAAGTTTGAATTCATCTACCCAATTTGATATTGTAGACAATGGAGTTAGTATCATGATTTTTTTAATCCCAGTTTCTGTGTGACTCAGAAGAGTATGCGATAAAGCGACTATTTGCAATGTTTTCCCTAATCCCATACAATGAGCAAGTATACATCCAGATCCTTCACTTGTCTTTATTCTATTTATGGATTCAAAACAAGTATCCCACATAAACTTGATTCCTTGTACTTGATGTAATTTAAGGTGTTTAACTATATTTTTATCCACAGAAACAATTTCTCTCAATGTTTCTGTATCAAAATCTAATACTAATTTATCTAAAATCTTGTTGTTTTTATATTGTTGCTCAAATATTTCATTATACTAGAAATATAAAATTATTCTCATTATCTGCGAAGTAATTTTTGAACCTGATCAACATACCTTTTTATGATTTTCTGCAATACGTTCAAGTCTTTCACTCTCTTCTTTTGCAGCTTCCTTTGTATTCTCATGAACTAATTCATCGTCTATAACTTCTCTTATATTCCTTCTTCTTATTTTTCTATGAGTTTCTCTTATTCTATATATAACAATAATAACAAAAATAGCAATAATGATAATTGTAATCATTCAAAATAAACATTATTATATCAAAAGGATTTTTACTGTGTGTCTTCATCCATTACTTCATCAAAATTCACAATTTTTCTTTTTCTTCTGTTAATTTCTTTACCCCAAAATTCATCTGAAATTATTCTTCGCCTGTTCTTTTTTTCTTCATATTTACGGATATTTGTATTGATCAGTTCCGAATCTGATATTATACTTAAATGTTTGAAAATATTGATTATAATGTATTATTATTACAAATATTACATGTTGAACAAACTTAAGATTCATACATACTTGTCGTTATGATTTACTTCCTGTGAATCGATAATTTCTTCTTTCTCAACACCCTTATTATTCAAAATTAATAATTTTAGTTTGTTAATTAATTATTTTAATATCTTATCCTCAAGTTAAATAGTACTTTTTCAAGTGAAGAATTAAAACATCATTTACGTAGTATATTTTAAGTACAATTTTGATTCACAATATCTTCAAAGTGATACAAATGAAGAAATTTGTGGTATTTATGAAATAAAACTAATTTAAATCTATTTAAATGAATTTACTCATTCTACTAAAATTATCTATTCATATAGGTATTTGAAATAAATATATGTGTTTAAATCGAATACCTGCTTTTATACTGGTGGATTCTATTTAACTTTTATAAATTGAAAGATAATGTACATATTTGTTACTAGATAGAATGTTATTTATACTTACATTCTCTTGATCCTTACATTCAAAATTGTCATCGGATGTTTCTATATAGTAAAAGTATATAATATATAAAAAAGTATATAAGTATATAATTTTATTGAATTTCTGTTTCTATACGCTAAATAATATACATACCTTCGCTATCATCTGATGATTCTAATAAAATCCTTTTTGCAGCTACATTGGCTGTTGCATATGGATCCACATCTGCCATTACAGCGAAAGTATTTACTATTTCTTGTGAATTTTCAATCATATCAGGAATTTCAGAGCATTCAGATCCTTCATTTTGTTCTACTTTTTCTACATTAATTGGCATATTATCTTCCCCCAAATTATTAAACCTAACATTTATCGGTACGTTGTTGTCATAATGAAGAATATTCTGTTTAGTTTTGTATTCGAGATTATCTAAGTTAATCAAACTGCAACAATATATTTTTTATATTTTACAAACAATTTAATAATCAGTATAGATATATTCCCGTACCTAGTTAACGAATCACAGTTTTTCTTCTTCAACTTCCTCATTTCTTCATTCTGCAACAGTTTCTCAACACTGCTAAATTTTGAATTAGTTAAATTAATATTTTCAATACAAACATAGCAAGCCATATTTAATTTTTTATCATTCTGAATGAGACTTTTCATATTATCTGTTTCAGAATCTGATGAACTTTCCCAATTGCTTGTTGTTGTTTCAGCTGAAATCGATTCTGAATCTAAAAATATTTGATTGGTATTTATTAGTACCACCGTGGAACAATCACTACTCGTATCACATTGAACAGTTTCTTGATCAGAACATCTATGATATTTTTCAGATAATTCGCAATCTGTAAAATCTGTTTCAGAATCTAACAGTTTTTGTTTAGCATTTTCTTCTAATATGTGAAATGAATCGTTAGTTTCCATGTGCGGTATAGTATTAACAGTTTCATTTATTATTTTAGGTCCATTAACTACTTCTTCCATATTATGCGAAGAATGTAAATCACTAGCCAAACTCAAAGATTGACAATCACTTGATTCATATTTATATACAAGTTTTACCTCGTCAGATGAACTGCTATGGTTTTTTTCATATGTTTCATTTTCTGAGAATATATTAGGATCGCAATCGGATACCAAGTTATCTTTATGGTTATTAAAAGCTTGCAAAAGTTGATCATTTGTTTGATCATTGACCATAATTTGAGATTCAAAGGGTATTTGCAAGTTGCACGTATTTAGTGATCCATTCTCCTTACTATTAAGTACCATTTTTATTTTTCCAATAAATTGCTCGGTATCAGTAATCAGTTTTTTAATTATTCTTTCTTGTAAATTATTCCTCATACGACACTTTATATTCAAGTCATTCAAATAAGCTGTATAATTTGATGTTAAATTTTTTATGGTTTGTAGTTTAGTAAAAATAGAGTCATCGTTGCTATTTGTAACCAAATTATGTTTTATCGATTTAGTATTTTTATATTTACGTTTGTTTATCATTCTATATTTTAATGATTTATTATTATTCGGTAATATTTTCTTTTTACAAAATTCACTGTCTGAATTACTCGAACTGGTATTTTTTATTCTATTTTTACATATTTGTAATCGTCTTCTTTTATGTTTAAAAACCTTGGACTGCATTTGAACTGTATCAACATCTGAATCAGATGCATCAAAGTGATCCATTACTTTACATAATCTTAGTTGAGTAGACATCTTAGTATACATATTATCCAAAGAATTTTCGGGTACATTTCCCTTCAAAGTATCCCATTCATCTGTATGGTTGACTTCCATATTTTCTTGTTCCAAATTCATATTATACTATTAAATTCATTAATTTTGTTTTATATCCTCTTATATTTTAAGGTTTCTTCGTCACTATAATATGACAACATTCAACTATTGCATCTTTAACTATAATTTATATATATAAATATATATATCCATTTTTTCATATATTCAAAAGTTATAATTAATAAAATATTCAACTCATTTATAGATAGACATTAATTATAAATTTATACAATATATTATACGTAACAATAAATTGTTCAAAAGAATACTTCTTTGTACCAGTCTAACTTTGAAAGGTCTAGTAACTTTAAAAATGGTATTATGTTTTTAGTCTAATATAAGCCCTTTTTTAGGTTTAGATTTATCAGTACACAATATAAAAACTTTCAAAATACTCTGGGTACTCAACTGAACTGTGATATCTAAAATGACCAAATTTATGTTTACGATTCAAAGTCGCACTGGTGTAAACATTTCGGCGAATGAAATTGCACTGCGACTGCGTGATTAAGTATGTCAAAACGCGGCGCGCGCTCTGTGCATCTCAACTATGTTCACGATACTTGAACACCACGGACGAAACCAGAGGATAAACATCAAATCTAAAAGTTATTAAAACTTCAAACCCGTCGGTAACGTCAATCTTATCGCTACGCTACATTGAATACGTAAACTAAAATATTGAAACCTAAAGGCACTACAAACTGGCTCTTTAGTCGTTTACTCATAATTTTATTATAGAAGTTATGAGTTACATTTAATATCTTCTGAACGGGTTATAAAAGAGTCTCAAAATTTACATGAATAAGTATGAAGATGAAAAAACAGATGATTACAATTTGGGATAAGTTATTAAAAGATTATTAACTTTTTCGCTACTACGGGCGACTATAGTCACTCTTTGTAAAATGCCGCGTATTGAATATATGACCAGCGATAGGAGTTATTTCACATGGAGTACCATTTCCTGGAAGTTAACATCAGTATCTTGTTTTCATCAATTCCTACCCGTAGTGAAAGACTTAACACTCGGCATGTGTGTATATTTCGCCGCCAATATAAGCGTGCAACAGGCGTTTTTTCGATACCTGCTGTCCGCCACAAAGGACGTATTTTTATATTAATACGTTCCCTGCGTCCGAATGTAAAACGCTGCAAAGAACATAAAAATACGTCGCCCGCACACACCACACATGCCAAGTGTTAAAACATAAAATGAAAGGTATTGAAACAACTAAGTTGCTTCTGAAAGGTGTAGTTGATGGAAAATTCGCTAATAAAAAAAGCACAAAGATTTAAAATATAATTTGATTATTTGAGCAATGTATAAAAATTTGCATATACACACACATATATATATATATATATATATATTATGGTATTACCGCCAATAAGAAAAATATTTGTATACATGAAATTCAATACAACCTACATTGTAAATCTCTTTGATAATAACAATGTATTAAATTTGTACAATAGTACATTATGTAATGAAAACGGGGACTAAATTTTGACGGACAAGGCCGATGTTTGTAGGACGAGTCCGTCAAAGGTCCCCGGTTGAATTGCATACGATATTTTATGCGCTGTGCCCTTTCTCGTACCGATTTAGCGAAGGTAATGGATGTTTTGTTCCGAGTGGGGTATTCTGCCAGCCTAGGCCGGCAAAATACCTCACTCGGAGCATAATATTCCATTACGTTCGCCAAATCAGTACGAGAAAAGGCGCACCAAGCGTATAAAATCCTAAGATACTAATTTTTCTGATTGGGAGAATCGTACATATTTTGTAAATTTACCATTGTTAAATATTTTTATCAAGAACAAAGTAACCATACTTCGCCTCTGCTAAAGATTTCAAACAATCTTGACAATTAAACGTCAAAAATTCATTAATCAGATGGATTCAATGAGTACATATATTTGTTTTTATGAAGTTGTATAACATCCGAAGATCAGATTTCGTTTCAGTAGTAGTTCCTGTTTGTTTGTCCAATTTGGCGGTCTCTGATTTAGTATCTTCAACAGTATATTCAGTATCTGTCTCAGTGGCAGATAGTTCAATTTCGGATAAGTTAGGATACAAATTTCCAGGTTTAGGTGAAACAACACGAATACGTTTCACATCCGAGACTATCTGCGCTGCCTGCGTTTTCCGTACACTTGTTGTAACTATAACAAAAATAAGTAAAATTTATAAATTATCAGAGTAAAAATGTAATCAAGTTAATAACTTTTTTTTTACGAACGTACCCTTATTTTTATTGTTTACATTATTTGAACAAGATTGTTTTTGACTTTGGTTTGGCAGAGAGGGTGGTATAAACCTGAATAAAAGAATAAAAAAATTTTAATTATGAAAATACGTAATCAAATTATAACGGAGGATTCTTAATTACAAGGACTGGAGTTGGTTCGATAAAACAAACTGAAGAATTTTTCGAAGAATTTGGTTTTGTTCCTTCACTACTTTCACTTGTCGAATACTAAAATTCGTAACTTTCTGTCTCATTCTACGTTTTCTACTGAAAAACGTACGACACATGTCTAATTCACGTTGACGCTCAAGTCGCGTATATCGTAAAACGTCTTTCTTCAATTTTTGCACAGTTTCCCTTTGTTCGAATATAGCGCATGGAGCAGCAATTTCAGTTTTGATTTTAGGTGTTGCTTGAGTTTCATGACTAGTTACATTGCTCGAATCTTACAAAGATAAAACTTATAAATCACAAAGGAATGTTATGTCTAACTACTTATTAGAAAATTGCTTACCCACGATGATTTTTCCTTTATCGCATAATTTATTCACCGAAATCGATATATTTGAAGGAGCTTCATTTCGTTCGAAGAGGACTTTTCTTTTTGACGTCATCATTAGCGTAGAATCGTTCATTCTCGTACCGCTAATCTTAGTTTCAAAAATCGAAATCAATCTTGATACTGATCCTGGTGAATGATGAATGTTTATTGGTTGAACATTATGGCGCAGTTCTTGTTTTGCAAGATCTTCATCTAAATATCCATCCATTTCGTCAAGTACTGGTATATCAGATGTTTGTTCATCGGAAGCTGGATCTATAGACCTCTGAAATAATAACAATGTGTTAAATTCGTAAAAATTCTAAAAAACTAATCATTTTATTTAGAAGAGCCGTATTTTGAATATTTTGTCGATTCACTACTTTTAAAATCCTTCTACCAAGACTCGAATTAAAGTCTTCGCCACTGCTACAGATTCCAGATTCCACGTCCTAATAATTAAACATCGAAAATTCGTTAATAAAACGAATGCAATTAGTGCATACTTTCGTTTTCATAAACTAATATATCACCCGAAGAATGCATTCGGCTTCAGTAGCAGATTCTGTTTGTTCATTACATGTGGCGATTTCTGGTTCAGTACTTTCAACAGTATATTCGTTATCTGTCTCAGTGCCAGATACTTCAGTTTCGGATAAGTTGGGATACAAATTTCTAGGTTTATGCGGAGCAACGCGAATACGTTTCACATCCCAGATTATCTGCATTGCCTGCGTCTTTGGTGGAATTGTAACTATAACAAAATCGATGGAGATTTATAAGTTATCAGAGTGAAAATTCAATCAAGTTAATTACCTTGTCTTTTTACAAATGTTCCATCATTTTTACTAGATGAATTGTTTGAACAAAATTGTTTTTCGATCTGATTTGGCGAAGGTAGCAGTGAAGACGGATACATGCTATTATGATCCTAAATAAATAATGCAGTAATTTAAAATATAAAAAAAAATAAGATATTTAAATTAAAAATTACAAAAAATTTTCAATTACAGGTGTTAGGATTGGTTCAACAGAGCTGTCTAGAGAATTTCTCGGAGAATTTAGTATTGTTCCTTCACTACTTTCACTTGTACTAATACAAGCATTTGTAAGATTCTGTGACATTTTATGTTTCCTACTGAAACGCATACGACGTATATGCCTTTCATGTCGACGTTCCAGTGGCATATTTCGTAAAACATTATTCCCCAATTCATGCACAATTTCTTTTTGTTTAAACGTAGTAGTTCTCTGTGCCATTTGGCGCCTCCTCACAGAATGTGTGAGCCATTCTGTTTCATGTTGACGTTCGAGTGACATATTTGGTACAGTATTGTTATTCAATTCTTGCTTAGTTCCTCCTGCTCCTTGATTAAGTACAAAGCGTGAAATAGTAATTTTATTTTGGATTACCGGTTCTATTCGAGGTTTTTGATTAGTTACATTGCTTGTATCTTAGAAAGACAAAATTTATAAACCACAAATGAGCATTATGTTAAATTACTTACCCTCTCTCTCTCTCCTCTCTCTCTCGTTTGATTTTTCTTTTTTGTACAATTTATTCAACGGAACTGACATTGTTATTGAAGCTTTTGGCAATATGGGAACTTCTCGTTTGTTTCGTTCGAAAAGGGCTTTTTTTTCTGACAAGGTCATTTGTGTGGGATTGTTCGTTATCGTATCCCTATTTTTAGCTTCAAAAATCGAAACTAATCTTAATACCGATCCCGGTGAATGATGAATATTTACTGGTTGAACGTTATCGTGCTGTTCCAGTTTTGCAAGATCTTCGTTTAAATATCCGTCCATTTCGTTACGTACTGGTATATCAGATGATTGTTCATCGGAAGCTAGATCTATAGATCTCTGAAATAATAACAATGTGTCAAATTCGTAAAAAAATTCTAAAATACTAATCATGTTATTTTAAAAACATCTTTCCAATCTGAATGTTTTGTTGATTTACCACACTTAAAATACTTCTATCAAGACTTGAATTTACGTCTTTTTCGCTGCTACAGATTTCTGATCCATCTTCCTGATAATTAAACATCGAAAATTCATTAATAAAACGAATTCAATTAGTGCATACTTTCGTTTTCGTAAACTAATATATCACCCGGAATATACATTCAGCTTCAGTAGCAGATTCTGTTTGTTCGTCAGACGTGACGGTTTCTGGTTCAGTATTTTCAACAGTATATTCGGTATCTGTCTCAGCGTCAGATACTTCAGTTTCGGATAAGTTGGGATACAGATTTCTAGGTTTATGTGGAGCAACGCGAATACGTTTCACATCCCAGATTATCTGCATTGCCTGCGTCTTTGGTGGAATTGTAACTATAACAAAATCGATGAAGATTTATAAGTTATCAGAGTGAAAATTCAATCGAGTTAATTACCTTGTCTGTTTACAAATGTTTCATCATTTTGACTAGAATTTAGTACTGTTCTTTCACTACTTCCACTATTAGTAATACAAGAATCTGTAACTGTCTGTGGAGTTTCATGATTCCAATTGAAATGCGGAGGAAGCATGTTCAATTCACGTTGATGTTCGAGCCGCGTATTTCGTAAAATATTGTTATCCATTTCTTGCACAGTTCCTCCTAGGTCAAATACAGCATGTAAAGTAGATATATTATTTTGAATTTCGAGTTCTGTTTGCATTTTTTGGTTTATTATATTACTTGAATCTTGCAAAAACGAAATTTATAAATCACAAAAGGGCATTATGTTAAACTAGTTATTAGACAATTACTTACCCGCGGAGGTTTTTTCTTTTTCGCCTAATCTATTCAACAGAACCGACATAGTTAAAGGAGCTGTTGGCTTTTGTGAAGTTTCTTTTTTATTTCGTTCGAAGAGGGCTTCTCTTTCTAACAAGAGCCTTTGCGTGGGTTGGTTCGTCTTCTTATCGTTATTCTTAGCTTCGAAAACCGAAATCAATCTTAACAATGATTCTGATAAATGATAAGAGTTTACTGTAGGAGCATATAAACCCGATTTTAGTGTTAAACGATTACTATTACAATTAAAATTTGTACCCGACGCCGAGTCAGAATGAGCATCATTTTTAACTCCTACAGTCGCATTTTTATCAATATTTTCCTGTACATTATAACTTATGATAGGGTTTACTTTCCTTTTGACATGAATAATTTCGCATGTTGTGGAACGTTGAGGTTCCTGTCCTAAGGCAAGTTCAGCTAGTGAACTTTTCTCTTCCATTTTTTTTGACAAACATTTATCTTTTTGTAGACTAGATTTGTAATTGTCTACTAAATGCAAATTGCTACTCATACTAGTTGAACCTTGAGCTTCCTGAAATAAAAACTTTTGTTTAACAATTTCAATTGTTTAAAAATATTAAATAGGAATAGAGTTATCAAAAAATATCAACTTCTCTAATACCGCTCCATTGGCAATCCTTGGTGGGATCCGAGTCCTGTGATTCACTATGGGTACTACTATTACAAATACTTGTGATGATTTGACGTTCCAATACCTGTCCAGGTTGTTCATTAAATTTCGCTTGAACTGTTTCTACTTTCGATTCAACTGGTTCTGTTATACATTGATGTGACAAATCATCCTCCAAGGTAATAATCGTGGAAGCAAAGTCTACTAATCCATCTAAGCTTGCATTCTTTTTGGATGATGTAAATTCTGTATTATCTTCTCCAGAGAATTTATTTTCAGTTTCATGTATTCGGGAGCTGAATTCTTCATTTTTATCTAAATAGAAAATTTTCTCAATAATAATAAATTGATAGTGTTTCATGTATTTTAGAAAATTTCATTTTGTCAATAGCACTGAATTGTTTCATATAATAAATTTGAGTGAATAAATTCTTTTGAATAATATGTAAGTATATGTATACGTATATATTGTACAGTTCATTAGTATCAGAAACTGGTTTATAGGAATTGTCATAGATGTATAGTACGTACCAAAATATAGCTCGCCAAATCTATGAAGCTTAGACTTGACATTGTGTACTATCATCTCTTTGTTTTCATTGTTTACATACTTGTCACTTTCTGTCTGGGCAGTTTTATCAGAAAGTGATTTTCTGGGTGATTCTGCAGGTTTAACACCTTTTGGTTTTTCAGATGATTCAAATGACGATTCTAATAAATAAACTAAAAATTTTTTGATTAATTTTTGAAAGGTGATTTTATTTTTTATAAAATTATATCAAAATATAGTGATGGAAACTTACATATAATATTTGTTGTTTCGTCTATTATAACATTTCCATCTTTTTGAAGACCCTGTATTAAATTGAATTCATGTTCATCATTTAACAATTGTCCATTCAATTTCTCCCTTTTTGCATTTGCACATTCTAATACATTCTGCGTACAAATATTTAAATGAATTAAAATGTAAAGAAATTGAACAGAATAAATTTTTAACCATATAATTAAAAATGTTAAATCATGAATTTTTTTCGAATAGAAAAATAGAACAATAGTAAAAAAACAAAAATAGTATGAATTTTGAAACCACTACCTGTGTAAAAGAATCCATAGTTTTCAACAAGACGAAACAGCTTCAAATTCAAAAAATCATAAGACGCTGTGAAATTTCGATGGTACACGTTTCTGTTGAGTGCACATTTTCGAATAATTCGAAAGCAACGCCAAGCTATGTAAATTAATGGTCAAAATAGTTTGCAATTGGCTAGAGTTGTTGAGTCTGGGGACCTTATGCAGTTTGAACGGAGATTCCGATGTGGCAACTTCAGACAGCTGCAACTATTTTGGCTGCGCTTCATAGACAGTTCTCCAAGAACTTTTCCCCGAAAAATTTTTTCCTAAAAGATTTTTTCCCTAGAAGAAGTTTATCCAGAAGTACGGTTCTCCGAAGAATGTGTTTTTTAGCACATTTTAAAAAAGCACACAAAAAAAACCAATGTATTACATAGCGCTTGATGCGCCTTCTACATATAGTTTCATAATATTGACAAATTCGATATGTAGGAATATTAGCTATAAAAATATAACTGAAAATATAGTTAAAAACCATTATTAACATTTTCGGTAAACACTCTCTTCGGGGAATCACCATTCGAGGAAACGTCTTCTTGATTTTCGTTGGTATCTGTTTGAAAACAATTACCAGCTTATGGTAAATAAACAAATTTATTAACCGTAATTAATTTAATTAATTAATTTAATTTATTAAATTTATTTATTATTTTTTATTTATTTATTTATTATTTTTTATTTATTTATTTACTTGGTCTAGTTTATGAACAAATTATCACCCTATCACTGATTTATGGTCTGAATCTCCGTTTTTACGTTAAATTCAGGAACTGTGACATGTTTGAATGAAAGCCTTGCTGAATACTCTGCCAGCCATTAGACACAATTCATCGACTATTGCATGCTGAAGTTTTCTACAAAGCGACAGAAATACATTACATATTACACAATTTGAAGATTTATAGGATTCTTCGTCAGCATGTCCTTCCATAAAAGATACCATGGCGAACCTCTTCAGTTTAGTACAAGTGAAATTTCTATAGCGTGGTCAAAACGGATCTTTTTTCGAACTCTTAAAAGAAAAGCGAACAATAGCAATGCGAAAAATTCGTACGCATTCCAATTTAGCGTGAATGTGTCTATGCAAGAAGAGTCTAGGTCCTGGTAAACTAGTGTTTTCAATTGTTTGGGCTTGTTTGGTATCGAAGAAAAAAATGGCGTCCGACTATGGGTTTTCAGTAAAAATAATGGTAATAAAACAGTTTCTTTTTATTATTGCATTTGATGTAATTATTGTAATAATAAAAATGAAAAAATATTCATTGTTACATAACAATAATGCATAATCAATCTCAGAAACTTTTTGATTACATTAGTGACCAAAATAATGGCAGTTGTCTGAAGTTGCCGCGTTTAAATCCCCATTCAGATTGCACGAGCCACGAGGAGCTCCAGCCAACTGCAAACTATTTTGCCCCCAATATACATAGCTTGGCGTCGCTTCCAAATTATTCGAAAATGTGCATTCAACAGAAACGTGTACCATCGAAATTTCACAGCGTCTGTTCACGACAACCTTCTAAATTTGAAGCTGTTTCGCCGTGTTGAAAACTATGGATCCTTTTACACAGGTAGTGATTTCAAAATTTATACTAGTTTGGCGTTTTTATTAATATTCTCTTTTTTAATCGGCAATTGTAATCGTATATTTACATTTAAAAAATACATAATTACTTTTCCAAATTATTTGATTAAAAACTCACTTTCACTTAATTCTCTTAAATTTCAATTTATTTAAATATTTATACATAGAAAATGTTACAACGTGCAAGAGAAAGAAGGGAGAGATTGAATAGAAAATTGTCAAATGGTGAACGTGAATTTAATTTAAAACGAAGCCCTTTGAAAGACACAAATGCTGTATTGTTTTATGCGCCAGGTATTTCATATCATTTTCAATTGCCATATTTTAACTGATTTTTATAAAATAAAAATATAATTTGTTTCAAATTTGATTGAAAATTTTTTAGTTTTTAAAACAAGATCGCCAGGCAAATTGTATAACAAATTAAAAGTCATACCTTCAAAATCTCCCAGAAAATCACTTTTTGATCCAATTGCCCGTAAAAAAAGTGACAATTATATAAATAAAGAAAATGAAGAGATGGGAGTACACAATGTTAAGTCGAAGCTTCAAGGACTCGCCAAGCTATATTCTTGTATGTATTATATACCAATATCAATCAATATAAACTAGTTTTAAATACTAATAAACTTTACAGTAAATGTATATATTTAAACTTACATATTATTCAAAATAATCTTGTTAATCAAATTGAATGTGTTAAATAATTTAACGCTATTGATAAAATAAAATTTTCTAAAATAATGAAACATCTATGATCTATACAAAACACTATTAATTAGTTACTATTGAAAGAATTTTTTATTTAGATGAAAATGGAGAATTTTGCTCTCCATTACATAGAACCGAAGATAAATTCTGTGAAAAAGAGAATACAGAATTAAAATCAGCCAAAAAGTGTGTACCTATAAATAAATTAACAGCATTAGCTTCTACAATTAAAAATTATGAAGATCATTTGTCTCATCCAAGTGTGACAAAACCAGTTGTATCGAAAACCGAAACAGCTCAAGCAAAATTTAATGAAAAAGTTAGCCAGGTACCAGAACTTCGAACAATCACGAGTGATTATAATAATACTCATAGTGGATCATATGAATCAAATCCCATCGAGGATTGCCAATGGAGCTGTATTAGAAAAGTTGGCATTTGTTAATAATTCTATTCTTATTTTATTTTTTTAAACAATTGAAATTGTTAAAAAGTATATTCATTTCAGGAAGTTCAAGGTTCTAATGGTATAAGTAACAATTTGCATTTAGTTCACGATTACAAATTTAGTATACAAAAAGATGAATGTTTATCAAAAGAAATGAAAAAGGAAAGCTTAATATCTGGACTTGCCTTAGAGCAGGAACCTCAGCGTTCTACAACATGCGAAATTATACATGTCAAAAGGAAAGTGAATCCCACCAAGAATTATAATGAACAAGAAAGTATTAATTATAATGAACAAAAAAGTATTAATTATAATGAACAAAAAAGTATAAATTATAATGAACAAGAAAGTATTAATAAATATGCAGCAATAAGAGTACAAAATGATGCTCATTCTAATCCGGTGTCGGGTACAAATTTTAATTGTAATGGTAATCGTTTTTCATCAAACTCGAATTTCAGTGCTCATCCCATAAATTCTTATCGTTCACCGAGGTCAGTATTAAGATTGGTTTCGATTTTTGAAGCCAAGAATAGGGATACGGTGACGAACGATCCCACGACAATGACCTTATCAGAAAAGAAAGCCCTTTTCGAACAAAACAAAGGAGACACTCCCTTATTACCAAAAACTTTATTAAAAACGTCGGTTCCGTTGAATAAATTGTACGAAAAAGAAAAATCAAATACGGGTAAGTAATTTGTTAATATGTAGCTTAACATAATGCTCCTTTGTGATTTACAAATTTTGTTTTTGTAAGATTCAAGTAATGTAACAAAACAAGAAACGCAAGCAGAACCCGAAATCCAAAATAAAGTATCTACTTTACGTGCCGTGTTTGAACAAGGTGGAACTGTGCAAGAATTGGAGAACAATATTTTACGAAATACGCAAATCGAACGTGAACGTGAATTGAACATGCTTCGCTCGTGTTTCAATTGGAATCGTGAAAAGCCACACGCCGTTACAGATTCTTGTATTACTACAAGTGAAAGTAATGAAGAAACAAAACCAAATCCTTCAAAAAATTCTCCAGTTTGTTCTGTTAAACCAACCCTAGCCCCTGTAGTTAAAAATTCTTCGTATTTATCAATTTGAATATCTAATTTTTTTTATATTTTAAATTATCTTATTGTTTATTCAGGATCATGATAGCTCGTCTCCGTCGCTACCTCCACCAAATCGAAGCGAAAAACATTCTTATTCAAACAATGCATTCAGTCAAAATGATGGAGCATTTATAAAAAAACAAGGTAATTAACGCGATTGAATTTTCACTCTGATAATTTATAAATCTTCATTGATTTTATTATAGTTACAGTAAGTCCATCGAAGACGCAGACAGTGCAGATAGTCTCGGATGTGAAATGTATTCGCGTTGCTCCACCTAAACCTGGAAATTTGTATCCTAATTTATCCGAAATTGAAATGTCTGACACTGACACAGATACCGAGCATACTGTTGAAAGTACTAAACCAGAAACCGCCACGTCTGACGAACAAACAGAATCTGCTACTGAAGCCGAATGCATTCTTCGGGTGATATATTAGTTTATAAAAACGAAAGTATTCACTAATTGAATTCGTTTTATTAATGAATTTTTGATGTTTAATTATCAGGACGATGAATCTGAAATCTGTAGCAGCGAAAAAGACGTAAATTCAAGTCTTGATAGAAGTATTTTAAGTGTGGTAAATCAACAAAACGTTCAAAATGAAAAGGTTTTTTTTTTAATAAGGACATTAATGTTATCGAATTTGGTACAATTCTAACAAATTTGTTATTATTATAGAGATCTATAAATTCAGATTCCGAAGAAGAAATATCTAGTTTATCAGTGCTAGATGAAATGGATCAATACTTGGATGAATGTCTTGCAACGCAAGAACTATACAACGATGATCAATCAGAAGAAACGATGCTACCAACATTAAATGAAGAAGATGAATGTCCATCAACCGTTTCAACTAGCTTCAAGTATTCTCAAGGGTACTTCTTAATTCCTTTTTTGTAATCAATTTTCATTTCAATTCGTAATTAATCAGTATTTCATTTTATTTAAGTATTTTATTATATTCGTCTTATTCAAATCGAGTTTATTCGATTGGTGCATAAATTAATAATAAAAATTCAAATGTCTTTCTGATTAACTAGTAACGTAGAGTGTTTTTAATTTTTCAAATTTTATTTTTAATTTCATACGTATATTCACTTAGATCACCGTACCGATCACCAGTGAGCGTTACGTGTTCTGCTGAAACTTCAAAAACTGAAGGAACTTGTGCAGTAAAAGGTGACAGCAACATTCTATTAACACACAGTGTTAGTTTCTATAGACGACAACAACCACAGGTGAAGTGAACGTTACATTTTCAATTTAATAACTTTACTGCTATTATGTTCATTGTAATCTATTTTTAACATTCTATTTCGTAATATTTGACGCCTAAGACACCTGCAAGTATAGTATCGAGAATTGTGAACTATGATGATTCTTTCGACAATTCAGAAACTGAAGAAGAGAAAGAAGAAGCAACTTTGGTGCAAGAAAAAATTAAACGATTGTTAGATGAAGTTTGCAAACAGCAAACAATTATAGGCCAAGCTAGCCAAGCTCTGAATTTGTGCACGTCAACGGTGGAATTCAGTGATTCAAGGGAGCAAGTCGAAGGAGAAAGACTGCTATTAGTCGCCAGTAATTTTCTATTACTTTGTATTAGTACTTAATAAGTTATTCATTTACTTAGTGAGTATTTATTTTGAAAATAGCTCATAAAAGGCAAGCAGCATTGAATGAAGTCCAGAGATTAAAAGTTGAAGGTACTCTGAGACCTGTTGCTCCTGGTTCACCAGGAAACGAAGAAAAAGGTTCTGTCACAATTTCCTCTATCACATTACCTCTCAAACGTGAATTCGTTCGCTGTATGGATCCGAGTAAGTATTTGATTTCATTAAATATGAAGTTCAATGTTTATTAAAAGAATTAATTCAAAAATTTCCATTACAGGTAAGCGACATTATTTTGTTTGTTTGGTAAAATATTTGGATGAAATCATTGCTACCCCAGTGGATGTTGCCGAACCCGGTGATTCATGCATTTGTTTCCCTTCGACATTAAAATTACAAGATTTAAGTAGTGATTTCAAAATTACAATCGAAACATATTCATTACAAACTAAAGCAGAAATGTTACCTCATGAGGTAAAATATCACATTCACAACAATCAAAACTCAGGTGGTAACAGCAGCAAAAAGGTATTTAATCCTTGGTTATTTAAATATTCGTAAAGTCTATTACTAATATCTGATATTATTTAGTTAAAGTCTGTCTAATATTAATTTTGATTCACATATTCTCCAGGGAGTTGGAAAAACATCTAAAAAGTATTTGAAACAAAAAAGCTGTTTGATCATGCCAACTGTTCAAAGTCCAGCTGGACCATCGGCCGTTCGTTCACCAGCATTCACTCTAGCTGGTCACGTAATTTTTAGTCTGAAAGAAGTTCAGCGACAACAGTTCATAATGAGCAAGGTATTTTTATAATTACGATTTAATGAGTTTTGTTGTTCTACAACGAAATATATTTTAGGTTCCTCGTGAGTCTCCGTTGGAAGGAAAATTGAAAATGCGCATATCATGCGAACTCTCAGTTTTGGTAGAGCACAGAGGATTTCTCACCATGTTCGAGGATGTTTCCGGTTTTGGTGCATGGCACAGAAGATGGTGTTTACTTAAAGGAGCTACGTTGTCCTACTGGCAATATCCTGATGAAGAGCGAACAAAAACTCCTATTGACACTCTTGACTTGCAAGGTAATGTAACTCTCTCATAAAAAAAGAAATTTAAAAGTATTGTAAGGTGATTATAAATTTTGAATCCGTTACATTTATTAGCTGTTGTTACATCGAATGTGGGACTCGTTTCTCGTGACATCTGTACACGTCTTAATACATTTTTACTCAAGATTGTAAGGCCATCGCAGCCAGGAGATGAGGATACCCTCGTAATGGTACGAAATGGATCCCAAACAACGATCAGACATCTTTTATCAGCTGATACTAAAGAAGAAAGATTGGAGTGGTGTTCCAAACTCAATAAAACTTTGAGTTTAATTAGAGCTTGGGGAAATCCACCAGTGGTATCGTAAAAGCAACCTATTAGTCTAGTTTTCAGTCTAGTTCATTAGTATAATAGTTTATCGTTTATATGATTATAGCGTGTGACACGCTGAATTCAAATCGTAGACCGATCGGAGATTATATATTTGACAAATTAGTAAATTTTTAAAGCGAGACGATTTTATCGAATATAAACTAAACATATTTTGGGTACAACACAATAATAATGCGAATATGATATAAAATTAATACTTAATACTTATTATACTTATTAATATCTACTTTATGTAAATATTCTTCCTCCAACAGGCCTAATCTGCATTAATCTATTAACGCCCAAGAATACAGAAATTTGTTTTTTTTTTCGACGAACGATTTTTTGTAAAATATATCATAGCATTGTGTTGCCAAGTCATATCAAACCAATACGATGCTTCCCAAGTAATGATATCGCAATGCTAAAAACAGAATCTTGAAGAGCACCCTCGAAAACATAAAAATATGACTTAGCAACAAAATCCCACGATACATTTCATAAGAAATCATTCGTCGAAAAAGATGACAAATTCATGTACTCATGAGCGTTAATGGGTTGAGGAAACAGAAAAAACATTAGATTATCGATCTGTTGGTTTATAGCAAATATTGATCATTTTATCTATAATAAAAATATAGCTACAAAAGAACTTCAAGCGAGGTCTCGAACAAGGCTTGAGCCAAGATCTCACCAATTACCGTTTGATTATTCCAATAAGTCAGTAAGTACATTCAATTCCATTTACCGACAGATTTGAAAATTCTGATGTTTGATCATTCGTTTGATCGATCATACAATACTTATCGCATGTGAGAAAAGAAATGAAAATAGTTTTTAGTCATGTCTTTATATTGATAAATTTCATAGAGCGTCGATAATATTAACGATAAGTATCTAATCTCAAATTGGTTATAATTTTTTTTTATTATATACGAAGTTGCGCAACGGTTGCTGTAACTCGAAGGAAATAGAACAATTGTGAAAAGAGCATCTTATTGATTCTTAATTTTCAATTTTAATTGTAAATAAAAATTTAACGATACATTAGATTTCTTAATTTTTTTATAGTTTTCGTTTGAAATAAGCTCCTCTATCAAGTAATCTTTTTTGAATAATGTATTATTTTACACTCTGCATATTAGCTTGCATGTATATTGGATGGCGATTGACAACAAAACGTACGCGCAGTTACCGACGCGTTAAGGAAGGTACGCAAGTATTCTGATGTATGTTTTTTTTTTTTAGGATTTTAGTATACTATCGAAATATCATAGAATGTGTTTTTGAGAATCTTCTGAAACTAAAGCCTCTTTGTCCCTGCTTATTGTCAATTATATCGCTACTTTGTAAAATAATTGTAATTTGACTGTCTGATCAAAATACTAGCAGGTAGCGAAAAAAGAAGAATGAAATTGACATTTTGAAAATTTAATATTTCGCTACAGATCATTATTCTATTTTTAATGTTAATGTTTTTGTTATCGACAATAATTTTTAAAATACATTTAAATCTACATTCATATTATATTTAACAGTTTGCAGTCGTGATGAGATTCGTTATAAATCTCATTTCTAATATATTTATATATATTTATACGTAGATACAATTTAAAAAATTACATTTGTTTAATGAATACAGTTAAACATAGCAGACAATCTTACATATTAAATGAATGTACATATTTACATTATGAAAAATGATGTTCATTTACAAATTTGAGTATGTCTACTGCTCTTAATAAACATTTTATGATATTTACAAGCAGTTTATATGCAAAAGAATTTTTTTTTCTTACAAAATATTTTGCAGTTGGCGAATACCTATTCTATGCAAGACTCTTAGATTTCTCTTTGAATGCTGCTTTTCGTGGAAGAAGTATAATTAAAAATGCGGATACTAAGAAAAAAAATTAATAAAATTAATGGTCAATTCAAACGAATTTTAATTATTGAAACATACCTAAACATGCAGTACCAATCATGATAAAAGGACCCAGACAAGATAAATCGAATAGAATTGGAAACAATAAATTTCCTATTACCGCACCAATTCTTCCAACCATCATTGTTATACTAACAGCCATAGTTCTATAAAACGGAGTATTCATATATATATATTTGTGTGTGTGTGTGTGTGTGTGTATCTATATATATTTAATATTTAAAATTTATGTTTTTAGAAAATAAAAGTTTTACCTGAGACATGTAGGAAAATTATCAACTATAACATTGATAACTGTTGCTCCTCCGATACTGGACATGGCAACAAATACAGACGATAAACCTAAAATACCATTAGAATTTTCAGCCCAATAGAGCGATCCACAACACGATGCAGCGACAATGAAACAGAGAGCTAAAAAAGATTATTTTTATCGAATTTTGAGTATTCAAGTAAGTGAGTAAAATTGTTCAAGAGTTTTTACCCATTAATTTTTTTTTTCCGACAACATTGATGAGAGTACCGGCCAACGTATATCCGATTACCCCGGTAACGGCTATGACAATCGAATTAACGAAAACAGTTGAATTCAACTGCGTCTGAAAATGCAACAAGCGAGGATTATTAACAAATCGAGAAACATGAAAAATCACACTATAACAAAAAGATAACTAGATAAATATGGAAAATTTGTACTATTATCATACCGTAGTACACGTTGAAATATTACTGGCAGTGGTGTTTAATGGGAGCACAGAAGAGGTATCGTTTATAGAATTCTGACCCTTCGAGTTGAACATGTAACAGACTGATGGATGAGATTCTAATACGTCATCGATATGACTACTCTTATACGATTCTATCATCGCAAACAATTGAGGCATCCACAATCGTAGAGAATTTGATCTGGAAAATAAGAAATTTGGTAACTTTTTAACTATAATAAATGAAAATATTTTTTAGAAATGAAAATTTGTCTTGTGACGTAAAACTCACCCAATGGTAGCTCCCAATTGAATAAGCGATATAACGATTAGCTTGAAAATACTTGGCGGTAGGAAGAGCGGTTTGATTTGTTGCCAGCAGCAGTCTAATTTGTTAAACAAACTCTTACCCGATGTTTCCACCGATAACTCATCTTCCACATCTGTGATCTGTGAATAATATTTCGTATGAACACTTACGAAGTATCATAACAATTTAACGATCCTCCAGCGCGCACACTGTGAAACAGTTACCGACTTATGCGTAAATTCAGTTAATTTCCGTAAAATTAAAATTCATTTCATTCATCGAGGGATATAAATCTCGTCGCGAGCGTCTAAATTCGCAGCTTAGGATATTCTAATGAATTTTTTTTCTATTCTTCAGTTAATAATTTCTCAGTGAGTAAGTGACGAATTGATTAATCGTTACCGGGTAAGTCTCCGGGTCTTTTCCAGTGTTGATTGCGTAGATTTTTTTGAATACTTCTAGAGCCTCCGCGCGTCGTCCTTTCAGGAGTAAAAAGCGCGGGCTCTCGGGAAAGGCATAGATAGCTACGCAAGCTAGAAATTCGGGTATGGAACAGATAGCAAGGAATACCCTCCATGAGTTTATTTCTACCGTTCCATTCATTAAGCTCCAATTCCACGTCTGAGGAATTATAAGCCACGCGATACCTGTAAATAAAATAGACAATTATAATATATTATGGTAATATGATGAAGAATATTATTATTCATTATTAATTATTATCCTAATTTTTCTAATAGGTTACTTACATGGAAGTGAGATATTTCCCAACGAGAAAAATACTCCTAACCACATGTACGTGCGCGATCTGTGTTGCTCGTCGTGTACTTCAGCCAAATAAGACATTAGGGCGGCATATGGACCCGAAATTCTACACAAATTTCCGAAATAACATTAATTTATTATCAATCAAGAGTAATATTACGTTATTCATTTATTAGTCTGATGAAGAAAAATCAGCCGAATGAAGAATATCGACAAAAAAGAAGACATGAATCAAGCGAAGTGACGGTGATCTTATCACATGTGAACTTATAATTAGCTAAACCGGATTTACAAGTTTCTTTATCGAACATAAAACATATATATATATACACTTATGTATATATATGCCTCGCAAAATGAAGAGTTCAATTGTTATAAATAAATGAATAGATATAAAAATTATGCTAATTATTTAAATTTGAAATTCTTCGTTGGTTCAAAATTGAAAACTTACATCACACCATCAAGAAATTTGAACACAATTAAAAGCCACGAGGCATGTGAGAATGACGTTGCCAAACTTATTATGCCCGTTAGCAAATAACCGTAAAACATTATTCTCTTACGGCCGAATGTATCAGCCATAAATCCCCAGAAAAACGACGTGCAGATCATACCTAGAAAAAATATTCTGATGAAAATTTGCTTCATCCAGTGTGAAGGGGAAGAATCTAAGAATTTGGTACAAACCTGCGTATGACATGGAGTTGAGAAGTCCTTTGTCAAACATAGTGAGCTGCAGATCACACTCGGCCGATGGTAAAACGTAGGACATCGAGGAAGACGAGAAGATACTGGAAAAACTCGCTGGAAGTATCGCCAACAGCATCAGATAATGAAATTTCCCGTAGCCAGCTGCGATAATCGCACGTTCGAAATCCGCTGGACCATCTTCAGGCTTTCGCTCCTCACCTTCAATTTTTGAAAAATAAAGATATACATTTCTAAGAAAAAAATTTCTACTGGCAATGATTTTCACGAAACTCAGATGACAATTATGAAAAAATTACAAAAAACATACTTTTCATACGTTTATAATGTAGTTTTGCGAACATTTCAGTTATTTACGAGAATATTATTCTTAGTAACGATTTTTTTCTATAATGGCCATAATAAATTATAGTCGTGTAACGATAATATGAAAGCGATATCAATACTATTGCTATATTGTTACTTGGGAAATTTTGATTTAAAATACAATTCAATTGGTAATAATAGTTGGATAATAAATTTATTTATCCATCCATAAAATTTTATAGAAAATATATTTTCCTCATGTGACAGAGGGTCCAATAAACTCTTTCCTTATTTGTTTGATAACGCGAAATAATATACTGTAATTCCGGTCTATGGGAACATTTATATATACTACACTATTGATAGAATTAATAGAAGTATCACAATTTTCTAACACTAAAATTTTTTTTTTACTAAATATAAATATAAATCCATTTTTTCGGAATTTTGACTTTAATTCGATGCACTGGCAACAAAAATAAGTTAACCGTAAGGAAACGAGTGTTCAACTAACGTCCTTCTAACATCCTTCCTAAAATACAAATATAAATATTCAGATGCTCTCTTGGAGTTCACTCAATCGAGTGTGTATATCGAATAACGTATAGTTGAATATTATATCATTATCATATATATTTTAATATTATTGTTAAATTTTGAATTAAATAATAATTATTAATATTATTTGTTACAACATATAACATTCGTACGTGTAGTTGTGACGAGTGAATAAATAATTCTTCCCGTTTCTTAGATATATAAAAAAATCAATGAAATCATATTCCGATTGAACGATACACGACAAAGTGCTGTTAATTTCTGTGCATCTTGGAAAAGATTATGCAATTGAAAATGATGAAATTATGTAGTCGTGCATCGATTGTCTCACCGGACGTCAAAGTTTATAACCAACACGTGTGTAGGTATTAACATGTAAAAGTTGTAAATAATCTGCAAAACTCGTAATTTTATGTACGATGGAACAAATAGTTAGCGTGAAATTGCAGCGAGGGTAAATGAAGAATAAAATTACTTGTAATCACAAATGAAAAATGAATAAAATAGAAATAATTTTTAATTAAGATTTCAATTAAGATTAAAATTTAACTCTGAAAAGGAAACGAAGTGGGGCCCATATACGTCATTGATGCATACATTCCGCAACGTGACTTGTAAGCAAAACAACGACGTTCCAAATAACGATAATTATGAAATTTAGTATATTTTGTTAAACATTGCTCGGGCGGCACAGTGATCGTGAAGACAGGGAGAAGATGGCTCCGAGATATCTCTCCTTCCTAAAATTTTCCGTGCCTTTGTGAGTCGTGAGTTGTATTCGAATAAAAAAAAAATGAAAAGTATCAATCGCAAGAAAAATTTTTATGATTGTGAAAATATTTAATTTTATCGTCCGATTAATCTTACAATTATTATTTATAGCTGAGTAAAAATTAGAAAATTATCAAGTTTTGTTATTACCGATAACAAATTTTATGCGAATACGTTTTACTTATGATGAAATAGCTACGACTGATTACTATGTGATAATTACATAAATCTGGCAGAAAAACTGTTTTCATTAATAATCATATACCGAACCACGCCTGGTAGTTATAAGTAATTTTTTTTTTATGTATAACAGGAAACGGTTTTCATTAAGTGAGTACTATGCCGTCAATTAAATGAACGTGTTATCGCTTCGTTATACCAATCCCATAAATTGTAACAGTTGTATGCAAGTTTTCAAAACTATTTGACATTTAGACCTCTCGACTGAAAACTTCACACAAATTGCGAAAAATAATTACACAAAACATTACACCTTTACACTTACTTTTTATTAAAGAATATTGTGTATTTTAATTTGTTAAATACCAATGGATCCTATCGAATATATTAATTCAACAGAATTTTCTACGAGGTATATCATAATTGATTTGATTTTTCTCTACGAGGTTCAAAAAATTCAGAAATTTTGTTACATTTTATCAAAAAAATAATTTTATACAATTCTCCATCGCGAGGACTTGCCTTTCTTTGTATCCGCAGAAGTCATTAAAAAGTCCTTCCACTGGAGAGTCCCTCCCTATTGGAAAAAATCGTCGAGAAAAATAGCCGCGATAATCGATGAACCCTACAAGTTCTCGCGAGAGAAAAACTGGGAAATGTGTTCCGCAAGTGACACGCGCGTATCGACTCAAGCTCCGTGCGCGCTTTTGCAATAAAAACGCCCGTGTAAAAGACGAAATTCCCCCTTCGAGTGGTCATTGCGCGACAATGAACATCACGGTGGGGGCGAAACTGGTTACCTTTAGCAGACTCGGTAAGCGCGATTAAAAGGGGAAAGACGGCAAAAAACTTTCAGTTCCTAACATTTATCGATCATCAAGCGGATAATTTTCCGAGTCGTTAGGACTTCCTTCCTTTTTTTCGACATCTTTTTACCACAAAGTACCGGGAAGATTCTCTGAATTCGGATTCTCCATATGTTGTATGGAAATTATTTATAAAAATAAATAGTATAAATGTAATACCAAAATCGTTTAACGAATTGTTTTTAAAATTTATGAATGTTATTTGTTTTTTTTTTATTTATTGTTTTCATCATATATTCTGTAAATGGACCATTGCAGTTCAGTGATCAATTTATTTATTACATTGACTAATTTTATTGATCATACATTTTCTATAATGATGATAATTGTTCATTTTTAATAATAATGACAAAAAACTGATTATTTTTAAATCACTTTTCATCGAATGTTCGCTGACTACTCACGTTTCATTCTCACAGACTTCCCGACCATTGTTCTTCTCCAAATTTATTCCCTGTAAGATTCAAGCGTTCTATATAAACTCTTGCCTCCCCTGCGAGCTAACGTCGAAAAAATGGCAGGAGGCTAGAGCGCCTCGTTTTGTACGGCTGTCCCGTTCGATTCGTCGAGCCATAAATAACAACAAAGTTATCTCTCCAATCACGATTTTAATTGCAATTTTGTTGATTCCCATTTTTTTATGATCTCGGTACGAAAAAACGGTTAAGCCGAGGTGCTTACATGCGTGTGAATTCTCGTAGTGACTCACGAGTCGTCTAAACCTGAGTTAACGCGGTAGTATATTTTTTAATGTCGGTGATATTCCAGAGACCAATATAGAACCGTTTTCTTCCGCTGGTTTCAATGTGCAATGAAAAATTTCACAGACTCTGTTTGGTTATCGTTGAGTGCAAACAATCGTGTGAATCTGATTTGTTGGTAAATAAAAGAATGCCCTCGAGATAATGAACGAGTTACAAATTTTTCCTACTAATAATTTTTAATTAACGCATTATGCGCTCGAAATGCATCGGTATGCGTAAACGTAACTATAAATAATCAAATGCCAAATTTTTCCTATGCGTAGTATAACTGGAGTAAATAATGATCCTGTTGTTATATAAGTTGGTTCACTCCAAGGAAGTCAGTTCTTTTCCGTAAGATAATACAAAGATAAATATTGCTCTCATTGAGAATGATACAAGTTCAAAAACTTGCCAGGTGTTATCAAACATTACAATCATAAGAGATTCATTGTCCGATTGAATTACCGTTATCAGAATCTTAAGTAGCGAATAATGCACTTGTTACGCATATTTATATATGATTTTACCGGTTCACTAATAGCTAATTTTATTCTATTATAAAATATCATATTAACTTTATTTTCATTTGATTAATAATTAATTCAATGATTGTATGAGCAAATAGAAATTTATTTTCAGTATCATATTTTTAAAATTTATCAGTCATTTCTATGAAAAAACAAGAAATAACAAATGATACCATCATCCGATTGCAACAGGCTTTCCAAAAATCTATGTTGTGTGGAATATATCGAAACCACCATTAAACTCTGATTTCTTTTTCCCAGAGTGCGGTTAGAATCTATTGGTTAATGACAAGTTATTCTCTTTGGAATATCGCATCTCGTCGCATATGTATGTCGGCTATTAATAAATGTAGGGGTAAAGATTACATAAACACGAATGAAATCGAACCAGTACACATCCAGTGAACTATTCATTCGCCATAATCGGAAAGAAAATAACATTAGTCACCATGGTATTCGCAATTAAAAAAAAGTTCAGTAGTAGGGGGATGTTTCTTGAAAGGTTCCGTCAAAGTCCCATTCTGCATTACTAACGACAAAAGACATAAGCGTATTTGTTTCTTAATCACATCTAGATTTACATTCAATCAATTGTTTTTAATTTTTCTTTCTGGAATTGTTAAAACTTTGCATAGATTACTCTTCGTTTTAATAAGATAAAAAATGACAATGATCGTAATTATTAAATAAATAAAACTTATAATTATTTAATTATTTAACGTTCTATTCAGCTTCTTCAAAATTCGTATTGATCAATGTCATCTGAGCAAAAGTTTTATTTCTCAACGAAATTAAACCAATCTAGTGTTGCCATTACTCAATTATTCCGGAGAATTTCACCAGAGCCGTCAACAAAATATTTTTCCAATGAACTTATTTTTGTTGCTATTCAAAATTATACAGAATTACAAATTTCTGTTTTAAATCAATCAAACCCATATTTGTATGAATAGCTGCATCATATGGATGCCAAATTGATTTAATTATAAATTTCTAATACTATATCAATGAATTTATATACATGTACAATCGCAATTAAATATATTGCTAGACAATCATGCACTGCCAGAAGAAAAACAAATACAAAACAGACAAATGGAGAAACGAATATGTATTTTCCATACGAATGGAAATTTTTTCTTATCGTTTTCAATCATGCCAAATAATTGTTGCATTGAATTTCCCATAGATAAACGAATGACGCTTATGTTCCGTGGAGCGCGATAACTGCGAAGATAATAAGGCGGAATCGAGGAAAATAGGAGTCCGAAGTTTCGCTACGATGCACGTTTTATTTTTACGTCATCTATTCGCGATAGTAAAAATACAGCTGAATCTCAATTCGGCTCGAGTTGAAAATAAAATCTGTTTTTCTTTCGAATTCTTGACATGAAAATTAAAATATATAAATTCAGAATAAAATGAAATATAATCAAACTACAACACGCACAGATGTTTTAAAAAAATTTTTTCGAGAGAATCTCTCGACAGCTAATTAATCGTAATTACTTTCGACGTAATCGCTATCGAATATCATTCATGCTAATGCATACATATGTACTATATATTTAAGCTGAAAAGATACTGCGAGATGAAAAAGGAGAAATCACCGAGCGATAAACTACCGATTGGTCATCGGTACGACCCGAAACGACCCCTGAGTAATCCCAGAGGAGAGGGAAAGCATAAGGTACCGAAACCGATAAAAGTGGTGGTAATAAGTTTACGAGTGAAGAAGGGTGGTGAATATTGTCCGGAGACGAACTGACCATTTCTCGACAGTCTTCTTTACACAGCTGCAACGGATTGCAGAATCTGCCAGACGTCGGATCGAAATAATACGGTATGTCAATTTTCGTCCGCTTTTAAACCTCTAGTCTAGTTCGGACTGTAGAATACTATCGATAAAATGTGAATTAATTGAATTGAACTCGTGTATTTTGATAATTTATACATTTTTTATTTAAATGTGTTCTTGAACTCAGTTTGGTGTGCAAGAAAATTTTTGGTTGTTTATAATAAGAATTATGCAGTTCAGTTACAATTGAGTTAAGCTAACTCAATTTATTCTTTACCGAGTTACCTATTGCAGTTTGGCTTGCTGCTCTTAAAAACTACATAACCATCCGTTAGATGACTCTCAATGCATCTTCAAAGTTACGTGCATCGTACAAATCTGCAGGGAACTGCTATTCTGCGCTGTCTGTACTGTAAAATTCTTCATTTACCAAACTTTTTTTTATCTCTGTTAAAACATTCGGTTCTCCTAAAAATAGAATTTCATTCGAACCAATTAATTTACACATCGATAAATATTTTCATACGACACACGAGTATCGTTATGAATAACTGATCACGTATAAATAGCATGAAGGAAAAAAGTTGCTTAGACCAGCGAGAGTACGATGAAGTTGCTGGAGTAGGGACACCAGTCACGTAGAAGGATGCTTTCCTCCTGAGCATAACGCATGAACACGCTATAGTTGTCACGCGGCAATCACGTGCTCGTATAACCGGCTCCGCTCGTGTATCTTTTTTTTCCACCGCATTTGCACGTACTACAAACGTTTGCTTCGAGCTTCCCTGTTCTTTTTTCTCTTCATTTTCGTAACTAGAAGAATCAAAGACATTTCAATCAATCGAGCTTAAGAAAACTAGATTTTTTTTAATATTTATAATATCTCTATAGCTCTAACTACCCTTTATTTGTTGTCATCCGATAAAATAAAAGAGAATGGATAAAAAAATCAGTAGTTGCCCTTAAATTACTGTATTAAATTGTTCGCAAATGAATTCGTCAATAAATTAAATTTGGAATGATTAACATTTTTCAAATGTTTATAATATTTCTACCGCTCTCATTACTCTTTTTTTATTACTTTCTGATACAACAAAAGAGAATGGACGAAAATGATCCACGTGCAGCTACAGTTAAATAACTGCCCTAGATTGTTTGTAAATGAATTTAACGAGAAATTAAATTTTGAATGAAAAATCTACGCACACACGCGTATCGAAGGTGGGGGTAAGCGTGTACCCGCATCTGGATAACTCGCGCATGCGTGTGCACGAGTAGAGTCCCCCAAAAGCCCAAAATCCAAACGAGTCGGTTGGGAATCGTCGATGCGGCTGGGACCTCGATCGAGGGACTTTGTAAATAAAATAGTAAAAAACAAACAAAGAGTCTGGTCGCCGTCGATTCCGTTTGTGTGTTTCGATATCGAGACATCGCTGTGACGTCTCTTCAAAAATATCTCACTCTTACCGATCGATCGTGCGTTAAAAAGTTCGGGAAAAGTATTGTTTTGAATGCAGCTAGTATTTCGAACGACGAGAAAAAAGAAAATAACCTCGATTCGGTGTAAAACACCCACCTTCGAGTATTCTCTCCCGATGAAGATGGGCGTTGACGTGTTCACGTTCCTGTATGAAAATCTGCGCATCGAGTCTGTCAAGAAATCGTATTTAGGTAAGAGCGAATTTATGGACGCATTGATTAATTCGAAGCGCGTTGACGTCACAATGTCAATAACGTCTCGAACAATCAACCGATGTTGCTATTTTTACGATGAGCGATCGATGTACTGTAAATGCCCAATCAATGAACGCTTTGACGCAAATAGCAAATAACGGTAATAAATAATCTGGAGTAGTTCGAACGCCATGAGATGCAAGCCATCGTGTCTTTTAGTTTTCTCGTTCTATCGGGTTTGTTGTTGACGTTGATATTTATAAACAAACGCACGAGATAGCGCGAAAAACGCGATTGTAAAAGTATTTTATAATCGTGGATGACAAGTAAGTGGACTATTTTTAGAGGCCGCACGCGTATCCTCTTGTGCGTTGTTTTCATCCGAGCCGAGGCAGCGAACACGTGCTCGCCGAGTGATAGAATTTTTTTCCCTCTTTTTTCTCGAGATTAGTAAGATAAAAATGCATGAGAGAGAAAACTCGTCGAAGGAGAGAACGAGAAAGGTGTCGTGCTGGGTGAGATCGGTGAGAGGTTAGGGGGACGTAATTCGCCCGAACTTCCAGCCGAAGATTCCCGAGTTCACCCGAAGTGCACTTGTAACGCGCTTTTGGTTATCCATCGGCTTGCCATTTACATTGTGCTCTTTTGCAAAGATCGTACGTTCGTAACGAAACGCGACGTATTGTATTTTCGTACGGGATCTTTGCACTCGATTGGAATTGCAATAAACTGTTAGTCAGATTCAACGAGATACAAACTTAAAATTTTGACTCAGCCGCAAGTGTCAAAATCTTGTCAGGTGTTGTGTTTTGAAATATATCGTGAACTGTGTCACGCAGGAGTATCAAAAATCGATAACTACGGTGTGTATACATTTGAATGTATTCACGAACGAACGGTATCGATTTATCCAAGTTAATTCAAATTCGATATATCGAAGTATGCTTTTGGTAACGCCGGTTGAAAACAATCGTTGGATCTACGCAATGCACGGATTAGAGAAGCCGATGGACCATGTGTCTGGTAAATAACGAAAGAAAAATAGAGTAAGAAATAAGTGGAAACGAGATTTTCTAACCTCACCATAATATTAATTTTCCTACGTCCGAAGAAAACAGAGGTTATAGTCGACCATTTAAATCGAAATATTAATTTTTTTACGATATTTCTCTTGTGTTCGAACGTAAACCTAAGATCGATCGGGCTATTTCGGAAAGTAGCGTATATTTAGGCGCGCGACGTCAACTCTCAGTCATTTACCGCTAGTACTTTTCCATTCCGGCTTTCTCGTTGTAAAGCGAAGCCATGCGTGGTGTTGGGTATTCTGGTGAATGAGCTTCACGCGTGGTGCACGTGCACGAAAATTGCAACACGAACTCTTTTATCCTCGTGATAATCACCGACCGTGTTTATCTCTGGAAAAAGTCATTCTTGAAATATTTTCCTTTTCATGAAATTCAATGACTGAGATTGTTTCGTCTGGAATCCGTACGGGGGAATTGTAAATTTATATGTGGAAAACAGTACAAAAATAGCTTGTAGAGTGAACGTTGAGTCACAAATTGCGATTTTAAAATGTGCATAATAGTTTCACCGGTATTCGCGGACGTCTGCTTTGGACGGGAAAATGCATATAAAGCGAACTCGTACGGTTTGTTTTGTTCAATGACGCTCGCGAAGCGATTCTGTTTGCACGTCCTTTTTTACGTTGTTGTTATCTGAGTTACTTTATCAGATATTAAACACCAGAGATCGACATTGTTACTGAAAATAAAACGTTACGAAATTCGATCTGAATAAAATTACGCTGGTATTTTTAAAAAATATCGTTTTTTATGCGTAGGAAGTAAATCAATTTTTCGAGTTTTCTCATATTTATTACGATTTTCAGCCGGTGGCGTGATGGCGGGCTCCGTAGCAACTTTAGCGGTGTTATGGGTGTTTCTGCAGACTATGGGTCTCCTAGGACACTCCAATTCTATAGGTGCTTACAAACTGCCTGTTTCTCTTCATAATTATGTTGCCAATTATGCCGGTAAGTTTACTATGAAATAAAATAATAATAATAATAATTTTTTATACTTAACCTTTTGCTTATTTTCCGTAGGTTTACCAGATTCGGGTTACGACGGTGTTATAGACATCGAAGCGTATCAACAGCGAAGATATCCTCGCGTCGATAACACCGCTCTTAACGCCTCTGTGATGTTCGCCCAAACCTTGGTAGATCGTTTGGGCACTTTAGAGAATAATATCGCTAATGCCGAAATTGAATTGGAAGCTCATAGCCCTGCTCTCCGAGATTTTCTCTCGTCTTACCCTTCTCAAGATGCTTTCGAGAAAGCGGTTGATGCTATAATTGCCACGAAAGCTTCCTCTTATCTAGTCCATCAAAATTGCAGAAGGTAAATTTATGTCAGTCTATATAGAGTTTATAAGCTGAATACTTTTTAAAAAATATTCAAAAAATTTTGGCTTACATACTCTAATTGGGTTTTAAACTAATTTTCGTGTTTAAACTTATGAGATTTTTGTTTGATCGTTTGCTTAGATTTGGCCTGCAAAAAGACGATTGCGCTCGGTATATTTCGACCTTTAAATTGCAAAGTACTCCGCTAGGAGAATCTTGCACCGCTGCTCACCATGTGGATTGTGACTCCAATGAGAAATATAGAAGCATCAATGGAAGCTGTAATAATATTTACAATCCAACTTGGGGTAGTGCTATGACGGCCTATACAAGAATACTCTTCCCGCAGTATTTTGATGGTAGGCATTGATTTTAACGGGCCACTGGTTTTTTTCCTCTCCATATCCCACTCCTGTTATCCTTTCGACTCATTTACAGAATTTACGTGGTCGGAGACGTAACTGATAATATTTATATTTCGAATTTAATTCCTAATTTAAACATGAAATTGTATGAAATAATTTACAGTTACATATTATTGAATAATTTTTAAGATGATAATTTTAATTTTTATTAAATTATTATCGAATAATTGTAAAATCCAGTGTAAAGTTTGTTACCTCTATGTGAATATGTAAATTTTTATTCGCGAGAAAATCGTTGTTACGTCTCTCCACGTTGTATCATCAGTTTCACTGTCTTGCTACTGAGGTTAATCATTTTGTGTTATGGGTATCCGCGAGTTGGGAAATTTTCAGTGATAGTACGAATTAAAAATTATCGCATTGCATAACGAGGGTTCACCAGATCTAAAACCGGATTATAGAAACGAAGAAAGCACGCAAAACTAACTAATTAGATTCTTTACCTCGACGTTTTTATGGTTTAATAATCGTTGAACTTATTTACAGCCTTCTGAACGTTTAGCGCTTCCTTTTCCCAACTTGGTCTAAAATCAAATTCAATATCATCCTATCCACGATTAGCGATATCCAACATGAAGAATAATTTTGACATTCCAAAATTATAGATATTTCCCAATCTTTAAATCTCAGTCCTTGGCGCTAAAGGAGATAAACGTTCATCGATTGGCTTAACAAATTATATTCTGTGATTTGCATTACAGTTGTTGTGCGATAAAGGCACATAGAGCATAAAATGCCTGAGTGTAGCAGTGAATTATACTGCCTACAATAGGGTGCCCCGGTCGGGAGATTCTATCCAGCAGTAGAAGTGTATGTAACTTAATTCGGATATACCTAATATTGTATCATATTATTACGTAACATTAGTTCGAGTTTTTGTGTTCACGCGGTATGTCGATCTTGTTTGGAATTCTAAGAAAGTGAATTCAATTTGGGAGTTTACCGTATAATACTCGAACTACATATGTCATAATTTTGTTGAAATGCAATAACGGGAATTGGTGTACTCTCGGTATCATTCTCCCAGCTTGATTCACTTGCTTGAATACCATTATAGGCCATCTATATAAGTTGGGGTCATATCTGTACGCATCATTGATACGATACATAAAAATGAAGGATTACATGAATACAATAACATAAATATATTTTTCATTTATATGAAAACGCTTGAGTTCGTTTCAACGATGCAACAAAATATCATCCACTGATAAACCTTTATATTTATGTTATGCAGTGCCAAAGTTTTATTTAAGTTAATCTGCGTGAGAAGTGAGGTTGTTCAAAGATCGATCGAAGTAACTTGTATTAGATGCACTTTGAATAGTGTATTACTTAATAATAATATGTACTCTCTTGTTGATTTCGATGTTGATTAATTACTTTATTCGATCGGTTTTTTTAAAATGAATAATAGGGGCAGAGATCAGAGAGATGTGTGTTGTACAAATACGATAATTTCTAAAAGTAGTTAGGTAGTTTTAAACTCTGGCACTGCACCGAATCTCATCATATGTTACATTTAAATCGGAGTAAGATAATAAAAATTTTAAATTTCTTTGAAATTCTATTGTTATGTTTAAAAAAACAACATTTATAAAGTAATATAAAAAATTATTGAATGTAAATTTTTACTCCGATTTATAATTACGAAAAGTCATCGAATCAATTGTTATAACATTTATTTTGGAACCAGGTATTCAAGAACCGAGGCATATGGGAGAATCGAGGAAAGCTTTACCTAACGCTCGAGTTATTAGTTCGTCTTTATCATCACCCACCGATCAGCCAGATGTTATTAGGACACTCGCAGTCATGGAATGGAGTCAATTCATTGCTCATGATCTTGCACATACTCCTGTTCGTAAAATGGGTAAGTTGGATTTGTACAATTTTATTGTTATTAATGTTTTATTATTATAAATATTAATTCGATACTTTTTCCACAGTTTCATCGGGAAAGCCCATATCTTGTTGCCGATCGGATGGAAACAAATTATCACCACGTTATATCCATCCCGATTGTTCTCCGATTACTATCTCAGACAGAGATCCTGTCTATGGCGAACAGTACGTTCGCTGCATGAACTACGTCCGATCATTACCCGTTCTCAGATCTGAATGTACATTCGGTCCGATCGAACAAGTAAGTATTATAAAAACTATGTAATCACTCTGATTATTTTTAATAATAATTTTAAAATCTCAAACGAACGTTTATTATTTTTACAGATGAATCAAGTGAGCCACTTTTTGGACGGTTCTACAATTTATGGTTCAACGTTAGAAAAATCGAGAGAACTACGTTCTTTCGAAAATGGATTACTTCGTGTAAAAGTGCACAATAATCATGAATACTTACCCAAAGCAGAATCACATGTTGCAGCGCAATGCGGAGACAACTGTTATAACGCTGGTAAGTGGGAATGAAAATTCACGTGAAACATTAAATTTTCTTGTAAAAACTCATTTTGAAAAAATTTTAGGCGATGATCGTGTTAACGTTCAACCTCAGCTGGCTGTGATACACACAATCTGGCATCGCGAACATAATCGTATTGCCAGACAACTTGCCATTTTGAATCCTGAATGGTCAGATGAGATTCTTTATCAGGAGGCAAGGCGTATAGTTATTGCTGAAATTCAGCATATTACATACAAAGAGTGGTTGCCCATAATACTGGGCAAGAGATATACTCGTACTGTCGGTCTTACTGTTGGTAACAGTTACAGTCGTAACTACAACTCTGCTGATGAGCCTACTATTAGTAACGAAGCTGCTACTGCAGCCTTAAGATTTGTAACTTCGCTTATGCAAGGAAAATTAGGGTAAGTATTTATAATAATAATAGTAGATATCCAAAATATTTTTATTTTTCAAGCCATTAATTCAAATAATTTTATAGATTATTAGATAACGATCGCCAAGGAAACGAAACATTACAATTATCGGATTACTTCTTCAAACCTTCTGTGATCGAGTCAGATAATATGCTTGACAGTTTACTTCGCGGTTTAGCTACTCAGACGAGTCAGAAAATGGATATAAATTTGGTTTCTGATGTGAGTACCTATTATATTGGTTGAAATTAGTTTTTGAGTTTTGGTTTTAATTGAATTTTATTTTTCAATTTATAGGTTACCACTAAATTATTTTCAAGCGACGGCAATCTTGGTTTAGATGCTATCAGTTTGGACATACAAAGAGGCCGGGATCACGGTCTTCCAGGTTACAATCATTATCGTAAATACTGTGGATTTCCCGCAGCAAAGAAGTTCGAAGATTTCCTAGATTTCATTCCAAACGAGGTAAGAAATGAGAATGACTAATCTTTTAAAAAATGATATTTGTATAACAGTATTATAAAATCTTATATTAAATATTTTACAGACTGTTAAAAAGTTGCGATCGGTGTACCATCATCCAGACGATGTAGATTTGATAATTGGCGGACTGTCAGAAAGGCCAACAGAAGATGGAATGATTGGACCCGTTTTCCGTTGCATCATTTCTGAGCAATTTGCAAGGACTCAGCGTACCGATCGCTTCTTCTATGATTCAGCGATTCAGCCTTACCCCTTCACACCAGGTAAGAAAACACAACATTCTTAAATTTATAAAAAATCATAACATTGATTTAAAATTAATATCTAACTTAAATTTCAGATCAACTAGGCGAAATACGTAATGTCACTCTTTCGAGAATTTTCTGCGACAATGCAGATGAAATAACTAGTATGCAACCGAATGTGTTCATCAAACCTCAGAAAGGGTAATTTGATATAAATCAAATTTTAGAAATATATTTTATCGGCGAAACTTAACGACAAATTTTAATTCTAGCAACGAGCTACGTTCTTGTCAAGACTTCGAAGCCATACCCAGCGTAGATCTCTTCGCATGGGCCGAGAAGGCAAAGGCGTATCGCTGAGCAGTTGCGTTATTGGCTGGTCACAATACCATTTTGGTTTATTCAAGGAGCGTATAGAAGATGGCAGGCCCCTGTCAGACTTGAATGGAATAGCATCGTGGGATATTGTGTGAGCGCGATATAGTGAAGAACGGTATCGAAAACACGAGATATCGTTTCTTGGTAATAGAATGAGATGAGAATGTAGCAAGACCTTCGGGAAGGCGTTGCAATTGTGAACCACGTGACTAGTCGATTATTAGAAAGAGTACCACTGAAACAGTAAATTCAGAGGAACTTGTATGGAAGAAATGTGTATTAGTGAATGCAGGGATTATTTAGAATACTAGTTTTGTCGACCTGCGTGATTTGTTGATAGTAATTTAATACCAAACTAGGATTTATACGAAGAACAATATTATAGTACTTAATAATTTATTGAGTGATTATATTTTTCAAGTACAATCTTTTATTTATAAATGCGCATACAAATGCTATGAAAAGAACCCGTCATTCTAAAGAGAATGATAATGAAAAAAATTAATATAAAAATTAATTTATGTAATAATGGCTGTTATATATATCATTGATAATTTAATATCTTTATTTTAAAAAGAGCATTCAAGTTTTACTGTTCATCAAAACGGATGAAAAATTTTTTGTACGAATGATAACTAATTTTTTATGTGTAAACGACTGTATTTAGCCATGAAAAAAATGACTGATTAGACTTTAAGGACAAAAGAATTTCGATCGTCTTACATGTAATATCGGTATGCTCCAAAGTAGCTCAAACAACACGATCAAATGTACCAAATTGTAACAAATTTGCCGAATGAATATAAAAGCATAACAAACAAAATATTGTTATATATTTTTCTCTTTTTTATGTAACCTGTCACTATAATTCAAGATTACGTTTCCTTGTTACGAGTATATCACCGAGAGAGAATCCGATTATTAAAATATGTACAAATATGTGAGAGAATCGCGTTGACTGATTGTCGAGTGGGAGGTCCCAAACAAAATTGAAATCGTGCGATGGGACGATCGCGAGATAGTTGATCGCACTGAGGGAACGCAACGAATTCGTCGAATATATCTCATCTTTTATCTCTTTAGGTATACGGTAATTAAGTACGTGCTGAATCGAGAAGTATGGAGCTTTCGGTAGCGCGTGGGGTGGTCGATATACGGCCGTGTGTCCCTGTACTTTCTCTCCTCGCACTTATAAACTTGTCTCGAGCCCCCTGCGAATTCAGTCGTCCCTGTTAACTACTACCGGAATAATATTTTGAGCGAGCCGCCAGGTACTGTGTTTCCAAAACGTCGAGTTTATTGAACGCATCGTTTATCGAAAGCTTCCTTGTTTTCATTGACCTATCGAGATGTTTACGGCTCGAATTAAAATTCCACGAATTTCCTTCCGATTTCTGTGAATCGAAAACCGCGCCAAAAACGTGCTCAACAAGAGAGTGTTATTGTATCGACCTCATAGCAAATTCATAATTTTTAACGATATCTCTGAAAATTTGTTAGTCTAATAACAAGAATTCGATTTTACAAGTTTTGTTACGCTTTTAATTGTGGTGGAGTAGTTTCTAATTTTCCTGCCAATAATTTTCCGATTTGAGGTAAATATATTGATAATTACATTGCATATTCCAAATTTCATCTTCGTTATAACTGACGTTCATTAAATTTCTTTCTCCAAGAATATCTTTTGGTTTTCATTTTTTCAAACATTCCATATTTTTTCAACATCTACTTCATTACAATTTCGCGTACGCTAAATAAGTAGAACCGAATGTTAAGATTTCCTCGATCGATTATCCGACGTTTACGGTGCATTAATGAAGAGCGATCTGGCAATTAAGTCCAAATTCATCAATCTTTATAGTTTCCCTGAGAAAAATGACAGTCCTTGTCATACGATTTTAGCAAAGCGAGGATACCGAGGCCTTAGTCACGCTAAACGATCGTGTCCAAATATTTTTGAAATTCACGCGGTACAATTATCATCGCGAACAAAGAAGAGTCGATAATTTCGTGTCTAAAATGGAAAATAAATTGAGCGAAGGTCCCTCGGGCGACCCTCGAGGGTGTGTCTCTACTACTAAAGAAAAAAAAAATAATCGAAACCGAAGGATAACTAAGAATTAGAGAAAGTTCGCTCGCGCGGCTTTATCGTTGCTCTCTGACCAATTTGTTTACCGAGGGGACGTGCCTGGTGTTTCGTTATTGTTTCATGTACCGAGTACCGATTTATCGAGGTGTCACCGAGACGCGTCGATGCGAGATTTCGCGACCTCGATCGTGCCCAAAGAAAAAATACGAGGAAAATCGCGTGCCCGCGCGCGCGCGCCTGAGGAATGGTGACAAAATAGCAGCGGAAATGGTTAACGATTCTCACTCGGCCGTGCAAAGGTAGCGCAATTACAAAGGACGAGAAACGCAAATCTCGATGGCAAGTCCTTGAGTTGCACTATCGATATCAATTTATCCTTTAGCGATTTAATTAACGAAAAATTAAAATTTCCCGACTGGCTGGGTTCGGTGTTAAGAATAATTATACGCAATTAAAATTTGAGTTCTATAAATTCATAGAGTTTACAGTGTACTTTGCAAATTGTCAGTGCTCGAGTAATTTTTATTTTTTAATGTTAGATTCGAGATTAAATTCAAACATTTGTTCAATAGGTAATAAATAACTGAAAGTTATTCCGACAATTTTCGTGTTAATCAATTTAAATGAGATTATCGAAAGAAACATGTGTTTTAAATTGGTAACCATTTTCTCTATTTTCCTTTTTTTTTCAAATTTTCCATGTCGAGTACATACATTTATTTATTTTTCTTTGATCAGTAAAAGATTCCCCCGGTCAACCAATTCCGGTTATTTACGTCATTAAGTCATTAGGTATTGATTAAGAAAAACAGGATGTTCGTTTTTGCAAGTGTTTAGTTTTACGGTCAAGTTAGACTCGTAAAGTGAAAGAAAAGTGAACTTTCCTTCTTATTCGGAAGTTGTTAATTGAAGCGATCGCATTGCTCGATGATCCACCCGCGCAAGACGAGCTACCGCTCTTAAATCGAATTCTTATTACGATTAATTTTCTAACGAGTTTTTTTCTCAATCTTTTTATTTACATTTTGCGTTCATCAGTAAGACGGAAGGCAGCGTAATTAATTATTTTAATATGTATTAACTGCTCTTTTTATTTTGCCGTTTCACTTGTGCAATTTACGCAGCATGAGAAGCCGCGATTGGTCACTGGCCGCGGGCATACTACTGGCGATACTCGCGCCTACTGTGCTGTCGAGGAAACATCAATCATCAGGTAAATTTTCTAATTTATTCGAGTTAATTAGTAGGTCCAACTAACAGAATAAATACGTATACTCCTTTAAGAAATTAAGGAGACAGTTATTCTTTTCAAACGACTAAAAATGATCAAATTCAATCGATCATGTGATCATTTTAAAAGTTGAATCTCTTTGAATTAAAATAATCAGCTGATTGATTAAATGAAATAATTTTTAATCGAACTATAACCGTCTGGAAATGACAAATATCCCCTTAATTGTTTGTGTAGTATATCATGCTGATTTTACAAAGCTTTCTTTTTCATATTTTCCAATTTTCATGTAATATATGTTTGATTTTTTATTTATCCTAATTTCATTTATTTCAAACATTTTACCGATTTTATACGATTTTCATTTTATTTATGGTTTAGCAAATATTCCACGCGGTTCGTGTTATACATTTTTTATTGCTCCTTTTTTATGTATTTGCTATTCGTGCGTTATTAGAGAGACGGGGCAATTCCGATCGAAATCGAGAATCGAAAAAGCGGGGCAGTTGCGTTATTGTGTAACAGGTGGAGGTTTTAACGACAAAAGGCAGCCGCTATACGCGAACTCGTCGATATGACTCAACAGTCCATACAACCTTCCACTCGAATTTCGACAACCGTCCAACTCTATTTCCTTTCCGAGCGGAAAATTCATACCGGTTGCAATTTCGTGCGCTCAGGTTCACCTTCCCTTTCTCTCTCTCTCTCTCTCTCTCTCTCCGTCTCTTTATTTTTCCTTCAATTACGCGCAAAGGCGCTATCACGCACGTACTATGACGGGCCTATTGAAAACTCTCTCGAGCGCAATCACAAGCCCGAGTTTCTCACCGAGAGCACCGCCTCGTGCTACAATATTTAGTACGCAAAACCAATTTGAGAGGATAGATTGCCTGGAGAGGTAAGTAACGACTCGCGGCCGACTCCCGCCTGCGCGAACTTGATTCCCGAGCGAGGCCGTTTCACGGTATCGAAACGAGGATGTAATGCCAGACTGAGGATATTAGACTCGAGAGGTAAATAAAGTTAATCGCGGACCGAATCGAGCTACCCGAGCACTTTCCCCCGAATTTCGATTGTGCACATCGTTTCGATTTAATTGTCGCTACGGACGTTAGTTAATTAACTTTTGAATGCACATTTTTTTATCTTCATTCACACAAAACTCGACATAAATAAAATTCAGGATTAGCTCGCACATCTGGAATTAAATATTATTTGTTCTAAAATAACAATTACAATAAAGCGGATATTAAGGTACAAAATAACCGAAGGAATCGATACGTTTGCTCCACGTTTCATTTTAATCTTGTTCTCTTTATTCGCTATTGCGTCCATAGCTGTAATTTTTTCTATTTTTTCACATTAGGGAATAATCGTGGTGAACGTCACAAACTTCTCGTTCTCATGCCGATATTCATTTATAATTTGCGAAACGAAAACTGAAACAAAACCGAGATGGTCGATTGCGCGTAACAATCGCCATTTGATTCTAATTAAGGATGATTCAACAATATATAATTAAAATTCTGATAAAATATCCGAGAGATAAGAATTAATATTAATTCATACCGTGTAACTCGATTTTCGTCGCGATCCTGTTTAATTGCGTCATCGCTTATCACAATCGGCTCTCACGACAATAACGAAACTCGATTTCATTACGTTGCACTAATTTACATTCAATTCGTTTCTTTTCCCGCTATATTTTGTTTCATTCCGTTCTACATATCCTATCGATCGATTAGTGACTATTATTTATTCGTTTATAATTATTATTTTTTATTTAACGTTGAAAATTCCTTGAAAGCCCAGAAGAGATCGATTTATGTATTCTTATTTTATTCAAGCTTTCATTTTGCATACCACCAGAAGCCTATGAGCGACCGATTTATCGATTAAAACTGTCGTAACGCAGTTCCGCCGAAAGCAGTGAAAGGCCCCCTTAGCAAGTTTTCCTCGACTCCCCTCGAGCGCGCATAAATATTTAGCCAGCTGGTTTTCATTTTTGTACCAATTTCTAAATTTTCGGTCAAACTTGGACGTAACTACGATTGCAAGAGCGCAGCTCTCGCTCCTTGCTTTTCTTCCTCTCGAAAGAACGAGAGTGAGAATAGAACTCGATCGATTTCGCACGAGAATATATCGAACTCTACGATCGACCTCGAAACTTTTTTCAAATATTGTGAGAAATAAAAATTTCAACCCTCCGATATTTCATGAGAAAATCTGTTTTTAACGTTTCTATTATGTATCCCTTCACCGATCGGATTAGCTCGAGATATCGAGTTGAATTTAGATTTCAAGTTCCGCGCAGATAACCCAAGATACGAGATTCTTTGCCAGTCTCTCGATAACGCGATTTTGTCGTAACCGCGGGACGTGGGTTGGTCTTTCTCCGCGGCGAGAGACCTTTTTGCGCGAGAAATTCTTGTTTAATCTGGCGCTTTGCGTTCTCGACGATAGGATCCTTTTACAGCTGAAGAGATATTGCTTCAAATGGGCCGCTCGATATCGTTCTCTGTTTTTTCTTACTTTATTTCCACCAATTCGGTCTCGACTTTCCATTTACAATAAAAAGGCAATTCAGCGGATCGAAAGGCTGAAACAGCAGATCTGTTTCCGTTGCAGAGGATCTCTCGGCGAATGTGGAAGATGTCTCGTTTAAAAAATCTAAGAGATCGGAAAGATCTGAGAGGTCCGGACGGTCAGAGGGGTCCTACTCGGCCGAATCCTCGGATTTAGAAAAATCCTCCACGACATTCTACAATAATCCCTACTACAACTTGCCATCGTCGTCTTCGGGTCACTCGCCTAGAAAATCGACCTCGAGCATTTTCGGTCTTCCGAAAACACATATACCAGGAATTTATCCTGCTACCGTCTTCCATCCTTCGTGAGTAATACTAATAGTAATAATACACTAAAAACAATTTTATTGAACCAATTAAACATGCAATCCTATGCTGTCAAAAGAATTTTTTAGTAAACGAAAAGGACAATTTATTAGTCGATTTAACAAATATCTTATTGAACTGTTAAAATGTAGTATAGGAATGCATATTTAATTGGTTCAACAAAATTTTCTTCTAGTGTAATAGTAATTGTAATAATAATAAGTAATAGTAGTAATAGTAATTCTATTACCATTATTCATTTATCCGCGTAAAAAGGTTTAATCGAACACAGAACGAGCGAAGAAAGTGATTTATCATGGTTGATTATTTCAGGTTTTCGCCGAAGCTGCACAAGAACAAATACAGTACACCGGCCAATATGTGTGGAGAACATCATCCTAAGCCTTGCAAGAGGTCCCGTTACAGGACTTACGATGGGTCCTGCAACAATCTTCAGAATCCTACATGGGGCGCGGCCGATACTCGATACGGTCGTCTCCTGCGGCCTATTTATTCCGATGGTGAGAGTTCACATTCCAATATAACTTTTAAAAAACTAGATCGAGGGTTGAACCGAATAGACTGAAAATTTCAATAATTCATACAACCTCTTGTGTAACAAATTTATTAATCGAATTTATACACAGCAAAAAAATTCTATCGAATTAATTTAATATGCAATCCTTTACTGTCAAAACGATATTTTGTTAAATGAGAAGAAAAATCAATTAGAAAAAAATGTATTTTATTGACCTGCCAGAATGTCATCTTGACAGTGTAGGAATACGTGTTTAATTGATTCAGTGAAATGTTTGTCTCAGTGTAACAAATTATACTACACAAATTACTATACGAATATATTTCTATACAAATTCGTATAGAAACTATGAAAACAATTTCTACACACCAGTGTTGGAGAACTTGTAAAACCGCTAATGGAGGGATTAAAATTTCACACGCTAATTGTCTCGAATCTACGGCGAATAATTACACAGAATGACTCGACGATTGAGATATGCGCGCGTGCGCAACCGCGAGACAGGTTACGAGAGTACCGAAGTGATAAAAATTGCGAAAACGATTTTAGACGGTTTCCGCTAAGTATCGGCTCTCGTTAGGGGCAATTAAAGGCATTCACGGGGCCTCCCTTGCGAGAATTTCCACCTAAATTAAGTAAAGGCGTTCCCGCGCCCTTCACCGTTGCGCAAAAAGACATTGAGGCTAGAAAGATGGTTGCGGACGTATAGGGGCACGTGCTACACTGTAAATGAAATTTTATCGAATGTACTCAATATCTGCATACGTTCAAACAGAGAATTTAATTTTCCGGACAAAATATTTGACTGAGTTGCAGATACCATAATTTATTTCATCATTTTATGGAATCGAATATTCATTTTTACATTTTCAAATAAATATCAAGCGGCTTCGACAAATATTTTTTTACAGTATACGCACCGAGCCGTAAAAACTAGAAAATTATCGAAAAGTAATATTCCAAGTTTTCGCGTCGAGGCAATTCCCCACGCGTGACTCGGTAACATAGTTGCCACTGTGAAATATTACACACTGAAAAAAAAGTATTTTTCTACCTAGAATATTTCTCC